>JAWPHD010009353.1:0-104808 GCA_037043455.1 Cyrtodaria siliqua | reverse complement strand
CCGATTTTAAAAAGTAAGGTATTTTTATTTACCACTGATATACAACTTATTTAGGTAGTAGATGAATTTTGTCTGAAATGTCCAAAAAAACTTTGGCTGAAACAAGCACCCCCCCCCCCCCCCCCCCCCCCAAACAATAAAACACGTGTTACCATAAGCTGATAGTAGATTAGACTATACCCTATACAACTTGTATACTATATTCATGATGACCCAAGTATACTATTATCATTTTGAACTTAAAGTAATCTCAGCTGAACATTTTTTATAAAACAAGCTAGTATGATAGAAATTGTCAAGGTATTTTAAAGATGGAACATACGTGACTGTATCTCTTTCTGTGTTTCATGCTTATTCAGAAATTAATGTTTCAAATATCGGGGGTGGTGTGAGGGGGACACTTTTCGGAAAGCTAGCCATTTTCCCCCTAAAATTATTGGCGGTGGTGTTGGAGCCAACGCATAATTTGCCCCACCCACCCCAACTTGAACATTGGGGTGTTGGAGCGGGCACTAATTCCCACCCACCCACCCACGGCTTCTACGTCTATGCAATAGGACATCCTACAGTATTCACCATTGTTCGTTTTATCCGAACTCAGATTTCGTCCGCATCACCATTTTATTTTATCCGCTGTCAACCTTACCCTAAAATTGTGACACCACCCATAGATTACGCAATACTTCATTCATACTCGGGTGTTTTAACGCATGCAAACTATGTTGTTATCTAGAGGAAGGATGGGTGCCTTTAAACCCATAAAAACAGATATTAAAAATTGCTAATAAACAAAGAAAGAAACTGTTTTCTGCAATTTAGAAGGACTTTATCAACAGACGTTTGTATAAATAAACCAAACTCCATAAAAAAAAAATATGTTTTAAGAGTGTAAGTATTAGCAAACAAATATCGCTCAAAAGTCCGATTGGAAAATACGTTTACGTGTCCACAAACATTACTTTTAATACACAACTATGAAATATTTTCATGGCGGGTGATCCGCGGTCGTTATATCGCTCCGACGTGGTTTCATCCGGATACCGGGGGGTGTAGAATGGAAACAAATACGTGAAATTGAAATGTTACGTGACTTGACATATGACGTGACATTACAGACCGTGATTTCTATATAGCAACCACTTCACCGTATGAAAGTTGGGAATAACTATGTTTATCACATAACATGTGGTGTGGGAGTGTAATAACACCATTCAATATTTTCGATATTCCTCTAGTGGTATAACATAACGTTAATGACGTCATGGACGTCACGTTAATGTACGTTTTCTGACATAATGTGACGTTATAAGTTATGTAATAAATAGAATCTAACATTCGTTCTTATTCATTATTGAATTTATTAAACTCGTTAGCAAAAATGATATAATAAGAGCCTCGCCTTATATCATTTGCCAACTCGTTTAATAAATTCAATAATGAATGAGTACTCGTGTAAGATCCTCTATATACACTAATGTCTATGATTAGAGTAGCAAAAACGTTTTTTGTTTCTTTGAAACACACCATTAATTTCTGAATAAGCATGAAACACAGAAAGAGATACAGTCACGTATGTTCCATCTTTAAAATACCTTGACAATTTCTATCATGCTAGGTTGTTTTATAAAAATGTTCAGCTGAGATTACTTTAAGTTCAAATGATAATAGTATACTTGGGTCATCATGAATATAGTATACAAGTTGTATGTCTTATTAATGCTAGGGTGTAGTCTACTCTACTATCAGCGTATGGTAACACGTGTTTTATTGTTTGGGGCGCTTGTTTCACCCAAAGTTTTTTTGGACTTTTCAGACAAAATTCATCTACAACCTAAGTAAGTTGTATATCAGTGGTAAATAAAAATACCTTACTTTTCAAAATCGGGTGAGAAATAAAACAATCATGTGCGAAAGGTGTTTTTGATGGGTCATTTTCAATGCCAAATTCTGCTGCATGAAACATTTGATTTTTTTTTTAGAATTATTATCCAAAAAAGGTTCTAAATTGTTGAATATTAGTAAATTAAGACACCCTGAACGTTTTATAGCAAAATATGAAGGCTAACAGAAGTTATTTGAAATTTCTTAATTTTCTGCTGTTCCACCAATAAGGAATTCACATCAAAACATCATTTTGATTGTAAAATATTTATTTCTCAACCGATTTTCAAAAGTAAAGTAGTTTTATTTACCACTAAATATGTCAGTTCTAATGATATGTAACCGATGTACATATTATTTAAATTGCTCAAGTTACTGCAAAAAAAACTTTGGCTGAAACAAGCGCCCGAACAATAGACACTTCGGCGACATCTTTGAAGGCAGAATTGCCTCAGACTATTCTAAGACATGTAAGTATTACGTGGTATTCTAACTATTCCCAGTTTTATCATATTTAATTACACAAGATGATTTATACGAATTATCTCTTTAATTTTCTTATCAAATGGTAAATTGTATTTTTGGCGACAATAACGTATGTTTCATTTTAAAGCGAATATAATGAACACAACTGACACACAAACAAAAATGGCCGGAAATTGTCGGTTGTATTCATGAGTGGCAGAGCTAAATTTCAAAATACGGAGTACGCGAGATATCTGAGACAAAAACATAAAAAAAGAAATGATGAGGAAAATATAGTGCCGTTACAAAAGTCGTCTAGATCAGCGTGACATCTTTCCGTTTGGTAAGATTTAAGATTTAAGATTAAGTCAGTTAAAATCGGTGGTTGATTATGGAGGCATTGCGTTATAGACATCCTTTGCTCTTTAATTTTGAACCGCAAAACTGTATTGCAGCTCTCGTTGTCTTCGTCATAGTTTCTATTCTATGTTACATTCCATTACGATTTACATGATTTAACAACGTTAAATCTCATAAACCAGCTTCTTTACTTTATTTCCCTCAGTATAATGTGATTTCTAAATTCTTTTTACAATTACGTAATTGTTCCAGTTTAGCCATTTCCACAATAATTTTACTGGTACTAAGTTGACTCCGTCAGCTGATTTATAGTCAACTGACAGGTGACTTTTGACAGACGCGTTTTTCTTCCCCACCAGTTGTGAACATAGACGTAGACACAAAAGTCGAATTGGAAATGTAACATAAAACGGTTGACAACAAGGATACCAAGACGTTTACAAACGTTTAATAATTAAATTCAGAAGAAACATAAACTCATGAATCTAAATAGATAAATTCATTTAAGTTATGCAAATTGGTGTTAAAGGCTGACTGTTTGCTGTTAATTAAATATAGGCCTACACATGCCTGACTATATTGTGCCTATATTGGTTTTTCACAACGAGTCCTGCATGACTCCTTCTTTCTCATACATCATGTATTTTGATCTGGAGAAATAAAAGTTATTGTTGTTGTTGGTGGTGGTGGAGATGGTTAAAATGCGGAGGGACCATAACCTTAGAACCACACACACACAAACATGCACGCCCGTACGCGCGCACGCACACACGCACGCACGCACCCGTCAGCAAGTCACACTCTAACGTATCGTACCATTACGGCGCTGTTTGAGCGCAGGCACTTACATGTAACCCTTAAACCGCCACATATATATAATTGACATTTCTTTGAATTAATACCATTTCATTGATGTGACAAATGAGTGTTTTTGGGGGAAATGATTGATGAGCAGAACAATGGCTGATCTGGGTTTACAATGGACGTAAAAACTATTATAGTCGTGCTTAACGGGTTAAGGGTTAAAACCTTAAAACTGCACACACATCATAAGTAAAAATATTCCTTACGAATAGATAGGTATTCTAGGTAGTTGGCTAAATGGTTGATCAAGCTGTTTTACGATTGTTCCCATGTGGATATGTTCATTATCATCATTTTTTAGTTACCGGTCGTGGATGATTACGCTTTATTACACTCTCAGAAGCCATATCATGTGATAAACTCGTATTTTAAAGTAACTATTCCGCCAAAAACAGCCAATGTTTGCAGCATATGTACACTGTTTCTAACCCTACTGACGACGAGGTATGTATATAACTTATATATATTGAGAATCCAAACTCTATAGACACAATATAAACAGCTTTAACCAGCCAAGATAAACCCCAAAACTGGAGCACCGAATTAAGAGTTGCCAACTCATAATTCACTTTTCGCATATTCAACCATCGGCAAATATATATTACTATATCACCTAAACTCCTGGATAGAGTTTTTTTGATAAACCGTTTTATAGTGTAATTTAGCCGTTATTTGGCGGGTTAGTTAAAAAAAAAAATAGTTTTCAGATCCTTTTTTGCAAGCATTCTAATAAGTTTCACACATATATATTATACTGTATGTGTATTACTGGGTAATGCACTGATTCGAGCTCGTAACCAGTGATCGGGCATTATGGTCACGAGAAAAGTTAATCGAAAATTCTCGGAGTTGTTTTTAAGTACTTTAAGGTTTGACGTCTTCATGTTTTATTCAGTTTTTCCAGTTTACTTGTCACTTTTTTGGCTTTAGTTTTATATTAGCAAGGTTTGTTGTTTTTTGGTTGTCTTTTTTGGCTTTCCCCTTTTGTTTTTGGATTTCCCCTTTAGCCACCTTCCTACCGTTACAGTTACGTTTAATATGTTTGTCAATCATTAATATGTGTTTTGCGTTTTCTACATCGCATAAGGCAGATAATACAATATCATTGACAAGAGCCGCTACATCACGATTATTCATAAATGTTTCGCAATATTAAATACCAAGAAACTCAGTATTGGTTGATGTCTTAGAAAACCGGAGCCGTGCAATCGGCTGGACTCCAATGCACGATGCAAGGAGATCGCTGTATGCATACGTGTATGTTGAATTCAGGGACTGGAAGCGATCTGGGTGTCAATCCGAATTCAAATCTAAAACCATCTAAAAGGTATATTACAGACAAAAGGACCTGTGTTTTCAACACTCTGGCCATACTTGCACATGTGATTACATATTTAAGAATGAGTTTCGTAATCGTTTCTTTTAATTCACAATTAAACCATTTCACGAAGGATACTCCGTGTAAGTAACGGTTTAGCTACAGTGTGAAGTTTGGCAAAGACTGGATAAAAATGAAAGCCCTCATCTTAACGAGGCAAAATACAGCATTTTTAACTAAATCAATGGCCATAACTATAGTGTTACTCGTCCGACCTGGCCGGTTTTCAAACTTGTCAGAGCTTTTATTGATAATAACAATCTGTGTAAGTTTGGTAAAGATCAAATAAGAAATGAAGGTGCTAGAGTGGTCACAAGGTAAAATATGGAATATTTTCCGCAAAACAAGGGCCATAACTCTGGTGTTACTGATCCGATCTGGCTGGTTTTCAAACTTTTCCGAGCTTTCGTTGATATTAACAATCTTTATAAGTGCGATAAAGATCCAATAATAAATGAAAGCGCTAGAGTGGTCACAAGAAAGAAAATGGCATTTTTCAGTTAAACAAGGGCCATAACTCTGGTGTTACTCATCCGATCTGGCTGGTTTTCAAACTTGTCCGAGCTTTCTTTGGTATTAATGGTGCAAGTTTGGTAAAGATCAAATAATAAATAAAGGTGGTAGAATATGGCAGAATATCACAAGGCAGAATATGGCATTTTTCAGAAAATCAAGGGCCATAACTTCGGTGAAACTAATCCAATCTGGCTGATTTTCATTTCTGATCGTTTATTGACATAAAGACCCCGGTAAAGTTTGGTAAAGATCCAATTAATAATGAAAGCCCTGTCGTGTTCACAAGGCAACAATTGACGGACGACGACGGATGACGACGGATATCTCGCCATCCCGTAAGCTCTGCTGGAATCGACAAGTAGAGCTTTAAAAAAAAGTTAATCCCCAGTGGGATTTGAACCCACGACCCCCGGTTCACAATTTTGTATATTGCATATTTAAGGGTATGGAGATCCGTGTGTTAATATATGGAAGGAGTGATTTTCTAAGAC
Source organism: Cyrtodaria siliqua (assembly GCA_037043455.1). Taxonomy (NCBI): domain Eukaryota; kingdom Metazoa; phylum Mollusca; class Bivalvia; order Adapedonta; family Hiatellidae; genus Cyrtodaria; species Cyrtodaria siliqua. The sequence goes on along the minus strand of JAWPHD010009353.1, from coordinate 98,853 downwards.
AAGGTTCAAAAGCAATAAATGCCTTCCGATTAAAAGAATAAGGACAGTCCATAGCATTCCAGACTAAACATGTTATATAAATGTAGGTGTACGTACTAAGAGGGATAATGCTGTATTTATTCAAGCCTGTTCGTGTGTTCTGCACTTTCCTCCCATTGTCATCTGTGTAGTTATGCTCCGAACAAGAATTATATATATAAAATTAGAATGCAATTATAACTAAAATTTGAATGAAGAACGTTATAGATCTTGTACTCGGCACTTCTTCCATAGTGTGAAGTTTGACTCCAGTAACATTTGTAGCTTTAAATTTTTTTATGCTCCGGACAAGTATAAGTATACAATTACGAAGGGCAATAACTCTTAATTTGAACGAAGTCAAGAGCCCTTCTCTTCCTCTCATTGCCCTGCATCATTGTGTGAATTTTCATTTCAGTCTCATTTGTAGTTTTTAAGTTATACTCCGGACAAGAAATGTCATTAAAGGGCCATACCTCCGAAGAATATCAATGGACCGGAACAGTATGCTCATTTATCACATAACATGTGGTGTGGGAGTGTAATAACACCATTCAATATTTTCGATATTCCACTAGTGGTATAACATAACGTTAATGACGTCATGGACGTCACGTTAATGTACGTTTTCTGACGTAATGTGAAGTTATAAGTTATGTTATAAATAGAATCTAACATTCGTTCTCATTTATTATTGAATGTATTAAACTCGTTAGCAACAATGATATAATGCTCGGCAAGAGCCTCGCATTATATCATTTTGACAACTCGTTTAATAAATTCAATAATGAATGAGTACTCGTGTAAGATCCTCTATATACGCAACTAAATATTGATACTTCCTGGCAAGTATCGCCAAGTTCAGGATGAGTACTCTGAGCAAGAAAGTGTGACGCACGTATGAACAAAATGACGGACAGAGCTACACTGTATACATTGCAAGGGCAGGAACAAGAAATCGGTTGAACCGATGGATGCTCCCCAAATAAAGGTACATATGTGAAATACAATCGGATAAAACATGTAGGAGCAGTTGTGCGGATAAGCTTTATATTTGAAAAACTTCGAAGTCCTGTAACTCCGCAAAAATAACAATTCAAGCAGAACTTCTTTGCATTATGCGTTGCTAGACATCATGTCAATACTGCCTACTAAGTTTCACAAAACTCAGATGCTTTCCCATTTGAAAAACTTCGAAGTCCTATAGCTCCGCCGAAAATCATTTAACTGGAACGTCCTGACAATATGCGCTACCTAAGACATCATAGTAATACTTCATACTGCCATGAAAATCGGACTAAAAATGTAGGAGTTGAGCGGACAAGCTTTAGATTCGAAAAACTCTAAGCCCCGTTATTTTGCCAAAAATCATCCAACCTAATAATAAGCGCTACCAGACATCACACTGACACTTGCTTTGAAGTTCGTGTAAATCGGATAAAAAACGTAGGAGTTGAGTGGACAAACTTTAGATTCGAAAAACTTCAAAATTCCGTTAATCCGTCAAAATTCATTCAACCGGAACCTCCTAACATTATGCGCTACCAGACGTCATACTGATACTGCCTGTGAAGTTCCGTGAAAATCATGAAAAATGTAGGAGTTGAGCGGGCAAGAAATCGAGTCAGACGGACATGCACATATACATACATACGGACATGATGCTCCACCGAAAATTACCTCATTCCTAACAAAGGTTGCTGAGAAGAAACTATTTTTCTATTTTTAGAGTAACAGCAACATTGACATTGACCCCAAATGCAGTCCCATGCATCCTTTCCATATAGGCTACCTACCTAGTAAGTTTCGGCACAATACCGCACCCCTATCAAAAGAAATTGAGAAGCAAATCTGTTACTATTTTTAGTAACATCGATCTTGACCTTGACCCCAGTGACCCCAAATGCAATCCCAAGATTTCTTTCCATATAAGCTACTTGCATAGCAAGTTTCGGCGCAATACCTCACTCCTAACAAAACTTATTGAGCGGAAACCATTTTTCTGTTTTTAGTAACAGCGACAAGTGACCCCAATTGCAATCCCAAACTTCCTTTCCACATATGCTACCTACCTGCACGTTTCGTCGAATTACCTCATTTGTAACACACTTTACTGAACAGAAACCATGTTTCGACTTTTAGTAACAGCGATCTTGACCTAATGACCCTAGTAACCCCAGATGCCATCCCAACCTTCATTTATAAATATATATAAATATAAGCTACCTATCAAGAAAGTTTGGTAGCAATACCTCATTCCCAACAAAAGTTATTGAGCGGAAACGATGAGCCCGTCCGCACCTGCCAAACGACATTTGCCAATATATTAACTTGGCTTTTTGCAAAGGAATATCTGGTTAAAGATCATCGAACGAGATTGATATGAGCATCTCCATTTTATCATGATGCTTCTCATAAAGTCTGGTGAAAATCCATCTAGGGGTTATGTAGAAATAGCTGGGATAAGATTTGCGTGTGAAAATATTCGCGTGTGAAAATATTCAAAGAGCCATAACTTAAGCAAAAATCACTGAACGGAACGAGACAATGTTATGCAAGTCTCCCCTTCATACTGATGCTTCTCATATTTTGTTTATGAAAATACATCAAGGGGTTATGGAGAAATAGCACGAACAAGATTATTGTGTGAAAATATTCAAAGGACCTGAACTCCATCAAAAACCATCGAATGATGGCAAACATTCAAAACAAAACTAAATGACTTAAGTCTAAAAAGGGCAATTACTCGAGTGGACATTGTTGAATCGCAATGACAATGAAATATAATCATCGTCTTATGATGATGGTAAATAATTCTACCAAATATGGTTTGAATATGTTCAAAAATGTATGCCTGAATTTTGTTCTTATTAGCCCTAAAATGTCTATTAAAGTCCAAAATGGGCCATAATTCTGTAATAAATTAGGCAATCAACCATGAGGGACATAAGGCCATAAGTTGTTATGAGTATATGAAGTTGGGGAACAACCCATTCCAAACAGTTCGAGAAATGCTAGTAATAAACAAGAGGGCCATGATGGCCCTATATCGCTCACCTGAGTAAATCTGAACCAATACAAGAGGGCCAAGATGGCCCTAAAGCGATCACATGAGTACTGGCACATTATCAAACTTCTTCGAAATCTTATGGTCATATATAATCCGTGCAAGTTTGGTTAAGATTGTTCAAGAAATGTGGGCTCTGTTGTGTATAACAACATTGATATAGACAGTTTAAAACACTGACAAAGTTTGGTAAAGATCAAATACAAAATGAAGGTGCTAGAGAGTAACACCTTGGGCAGAGTCAAATGTGACCTCAGGGCTGCATGTAATATATGAGAGCTGTGTGCTTTGTGTTTTTAGAGAAGAAGATTTTTTAAGTTTTTCCCTATGCAAGTCTATGTAAAACGTGACCCCTGGGGCGGGCCAAATGTGAACCCAGGGTCACCATTTGAACAAACTTGGTAAAGGACCATAAGCTTATAACAAATGCAACATATTAAACCTCTGGCTCTTGCAGTTCCAGAGAAGAAGATTTTTTTCAGTTTTTCCCTATACAAGCCTATGTAAAACTGTGACCCCGAGGCGGGGCCAAATGTGACCCCGGGGTCACCATTTTAACAGAACTGGTAGAGGACCATGAGCTTATAGTAAATGCAAAATATTAAACCTCTGGCTCTTGCAGTTTCAGAGAAGACGATTTTTTAAGTTTTTCCCTATACATGTCTATGTAAAACATGTGACACTTGAGGCGGGGCCAAATGTGAACCGAGGATCACCATTTGAACAAACTTGGTAAAGGACCATAAGCTTATAGTAAATGCAAAATATCAAACCTCTGGCTCTTGTAGTTTCCGAGAAGATTTTTAAAAAAAAAAATCCTATATAAGTCTATGTAAAACTGTGACCCCCGGGGCGGGGACAAATTTGACCCCAGGGTCACCATTTGAACAAACTTAGTAGAGGACCATAAGCCGATGCTACATGTAATACATAAGAGCTCTGTGCCTTGTGGTTCCAGAGAAGAAGATTTTTTTCAGTTTTTCCCTATACAAGCCTATTTAAAACTCTGACCCCCGGGGCGGGGCCAAATGTGATCGCTGGGTCACCATTTAAACAAACTTTGTAGAGGACCATAAGCTTATAGCAAATGCAAAATATTAAACCTCTGGCTCTTGCAGTTTCAGAGAAGAAGATTTTTTAAATTTTTCCCTATACATGTCTATGTAAAAGATGTGACCCTTGGGGCGGGGCCAAATGTGACCCGAGGGTCACCATTTGAACAAAATTGGTAAAGGACCATTAGCTTATAGTAAATACAAAATATCAAACCTCTGGCTCTTGTAGTTTCCGAGAAGAAGATTTTTTAAAAAAAAATCCTATATAAGTCTATGTAAAACTGTGACCCCCGGGGCGGGGACAAATTTGACCCCAGGGTCACCATTTGAACAAACTTAGTAGAGGACCATAAGCTGATGCTACATGTAATACATGAGACCTCTGTGCCTTGTGGTTTCAGAGAAAAAGATTTTTTAAAGTTTTTCCTATATGTCTATATGAAAAACATGCAAAATCTCAATATACAAACTTTGGACCCCGGGGCATGGCCATTTTTGACCCCGGGGACTTCATTTGAACAAACTTGATAGTCTAGGCGTTGGCGATCATTTTAAAAGAAAAACTGTTGAAATCTGTCCAGCGGTTCCTGAGAAGAAGATTTTTTAAGGTTTCAACCATATATGGTAATGGTGGCCATCTTGGATGTCGCGCTGACCTAATTTTAACAAATCTAAAAAGCATTCATCTAAGGATCATCCATGTGAAGTTTGGTCAAAATTGGCCACGCTGTTTCTGAGGAGAAGTCGTTTGAAGCAAAAGTTAACGACGGACGGACGGACGGACGACGGACGAAGAGTGATCCCAATAGCTCACCTTTGAGCCTTCGGCTCAGGTGAGCTAAAAAGTGTTATGCGACGGGACGCGTCAAAAATGTTACGCGACGGGACGGGACTAAAAGGTGTTACTCGGCGGGACAAAAATGTGTTACGCGACGTTACGGACAACGTGATTCCTATATAGCCCCTACTTCAGTTTGTAGAGCGGGCGTATAATTATAATGGTTAATAAGTGATACATCTGAACACAAGTGTCAGTAACATTTTACCATTTTATTTTTTACTCTTAAACAAACTTATGTACTGTGTACACAAATATACTGAAAGGAAAAAGAAACGCATAATGGGTATTTCCGCTATACATTGTATGTTTAATATGCTACTGCTAATCGAATGGTACAGGACGACATTAAGACTTCTTTCGGAAAGAAGGTTTAAACAGCACCGAACACACTGGAAAGTTTTATTATCGACATACTGCGCATTTGGCTCAAGCAGGTAAGCAAACGTAGGCTTTAAACGTTGCAAACTCTTAACATTAAACACAATACTGAAATGGCTCGACTTTTTCAAGCGAAACTTCAACATTTATGAAGTTCGTGTAACAAATAATACTTTGATTAAAAGGTCTACTACATGACAGAGTTGTCCTTTCTGTAATTAGTTGTAGCTTCTTTTGTACAAAAGACGTTGAGATATATCTGGCCTATTACGTGGAATTAAATGTATATAATAGTGTAGTATAGGCTTTTTTGATTAAGCGTTTCTTTTTCCTTTCAGTATAGTTTTAAACTTAGTTTAACATAATCAAGGCAAAAAACTCTGTAACATTATCATAGTCAAACTCACTATAAATCATTCAAACATTCGCTCATTGTCAAACTCACTATAAATCATTCAAACATTCGCTCCTTGTCAAACTCACTATAAATCATTCAAACAATCGCTCATTGTCAAACTCACTATAAATCACTATAAATCATTCAAACATTCACTCATTGTCAAACTCACTATAAATCATTCAAACATTCGCTCATTGTCAAACTCACTATAAATCATTCAAACATTCGCTCATTGTCAAATTTGTCTAAAATATCACTGAAAGAAACCATTAAATAAAATTTGGTAAAAGATCCAAAACTGTCTAACAGAAGGACCCTGGCGACAGTATGTTATATATAGAGGATCTTACATGAGTGACTGAGTATTATTGATTTTAATAAACGAGTTAGATAAAATGATAGGATACTAGGCTCTTGCCGAGTATCCTATATTTTAATCCAACGAGTTTATTAAAGTCAATAACACTGTGTCACGAATGTACGATTCTGTTTATAACATAACCCACCTATGACGTGATAGTTTCACTTTAATGTTGTCAATTTTCCTTATATATAGGACTTGGACCGGTAACCAGAGAGGTCAAAAGTTGAAAATGGTCGTACAGTGGTGTTATTTGGGACTGTGTAATTGATTTAGTACATAAAAGAGGTACGTATATTTACTGTTGTTTTGAGGATAGATTTCCGAAGATATGGGTGCAAAAAGCAAAGGAATCAGCCATCAGAGTGCTGAGTGGTACTACTTTGTATGAGGTAAGATTTTAAACAAAATGAGGTGTGGTTCGGCTGTCGTTGTCAAAAAAGTTCATCTACTTTCATTTTGAGCCAAATGCTGGTGCATAGAGCAGTTATGGTCATTGTTGTTTTGCTATTTTTGTGTTTTGTCGTCACGTATATACATTTTAATGGATATTTGAAGTGTCACGGAGCATTAGGGTAAGTGTTATTCCGTGTAGAGCTAACATTACGGTCTATGTGAAAATAATGGTGGTTCAAATCCATACGGCGGCAATTTGTAAGGCAAATCTTGACGTCGTTTTGTTGTTTACACGACGTCGCTACGTTACGCGGTTGTAAATGAAAACAATTGGTATTAACAGTTTTAGGGGGCACTCCACAGTTTAATGTACATTTCTCAATCATCAAACCCATGACAAGCCCTTAGCCTGAATCCTTGAGCAAAAATAAATCACATCATCATTGTATCATACATTTCTTAGAAGACAATTAAATTACCCATGTTTCCATACCTAATAAAAGTATCAAAAAGCATTTTCTGGACAACTTTAGTCCCATTTCTTTAAGATTACCCCACCCCTCAAAACATGTTAAAAAAACAGTTTTAGCAATTAATATTTCAAATGTCAATAAATAAAAATAAAACAAATTCCTACACATATCAGGGTCATGTCTGCACTCATAATGCTCTTGCATATCAGGAAATGCTAAATTTTACATACCTAGTCCGGCGTTTTAAAAAGTTATTCCATCCTGATCTCCCCGTGATTGAAAATCAGCCATTTTACCTATTTTTAGAAAGTTTTTGATTGGTTCACATTTTTCTATTTATAGCCTCCAAAAAAAAAAAAGAATGCATATTCCAATACACCAAAATAAACTTAAGAATTACTCAAAACTGAAAACAACATCAAACATGTGCTTCATAATTATTATAAATACCATCCATGGACCTAAAAGATGCTTAGTTGATTTCTTTCTGATTTACACCATGGACATTCATGCGAAACTGAGGAGGGCCCCCTTAACAGTGATTTGGTCCTCATTTGCATCTGTAATACACTAGTGTATTACGAGAAATAAGTCATGGCTTTACTGCACTCCAAGACGCCATGTTATGTGATAAATACTTGTATGGGTTTTTAGATCGCTTTTAACTATCTTTCAGTTGCATCACATTGGTGTCTTACTTGTAGCAGTGAGCTCTATGATCAACTTTATAGTTTTGCCACACTGAAATACCATGCTGTAAACACAAGACATGAGTGCCTGTGTGCTTGGTATAACTATTTACTAGAGCTTTTCTAGATAGATTGTTATTTTTGGAGTGGGAGGATGCTTTAATATTGAAAACCTAGTTTTCATTTTCAATGCATGATGTTTGGTAAATGTCAGCAAATTACTGTCCAAGTTTTATAATAATTGCACATGGCAATGCTGAGATAAAAAAAATAATTGGACATGGCAATGCCGAGATATAAAAAAAAAAGTTGATGCCCGTAAAGGTTAACATAACATATATTTTAGAAAAAGTAGGTCATAGTGACATAGTTTTCAGGCTACGTTCAGTGCTTGCTGAGCGGAAGTTGCTATTAAAATTTGATGAAGATCGGACATGAAAATGCTGAGATATAACAAAATCAATTCACTCACCCCTCCACCCAAATTTAAACAAACAGGTTAACGTAATGCATATTTTGGAGAAAGTCGGTTACAGTGACCTAGTTTTCAGGGTATGGTCAGTGCCTAATGAGTGGAAGGTGCTGTTAAAATTTGATGAAGATTCGACATGGTAATGGTGAGATATAACAAAAACTTAATTCCCCCTCACCGCCCCACACACCCCCCCACCCCCACCCCCACGCCCAAGCTTAAATAAAAAGGTTAATGTAACGCATATTTTAGAAAAAGTAGGTCATAGTGACCTAGTTTTCAGGATATGATCAGTGCTTGATGAGAGGAATGTGCCGTTAAAATTTGATGAAGATCGGACATGGTAATGGTGAAATATAACAAAAAAAATAATCCCTCCCCTTCCCACCCAAACTTAAACAAAAAGGTTAACATAATGCATATTTTAGAGAAAGTAGGTCATAGTGACTAGCTTTGAGGATATTGTCAGTGCTTGATGAGAGGAAGGTGCTGCTAAAATTTGATGAAGATCGGACATGGTATTGCTGAGATATAAGAAACATAATGCCCCCACCCACCCTTGCTCCATCCCCCGCCAAAATTTAAACAAAAAGGTTAACGTAACGCATATTTTGGAGAAAGTAGGTCATAGTGACCTAGTTTTTATGATATTGTCAGTACTTGATGGGAGGAAGGTGCTGTTAAAATGTGATGAAGATCCAACATGGTAATGCTGTGATATAAGACAAAAAACATAATTTCCCCCCTGCCCAAACTTAAACAAAAAGATTAACATAACGCATATTTTGGAGAAAGTAGGTCATAGTGACCTAGTTTTCAGGGTATGGTCAGTGCTTATGAGAGGAAGATGCTGTTATTGTTTGATGAAAATCGGACAATTAATGTTGAGATATATAGAAAACACAAAATGTGGACGCCCGCCCGCCGCCGCCTGGTTTACGCCAATATATAATCCGTTTTTTTTTCTTCAAAAAAACCCGGCTAATAATAATTGTCAAAATCTATGGTGCAAGTCTTGAGAAGATTTTTTAAAGTTCTCTGTAGCTAAACTGAGTTTTTTTAGTGTTTTACAGCATTTTTTTTTACAAACCCCCTGTTTTTTTAAATTGTGAGTATCATTACTCATCAACTGACTACAAATACTCATAACTTTTAAAAATCTTGAGTATGTATATCTAGTATGTATTGTCCTGTGGAACATGTAGAACAGTTAATTCCATAATTACTGGATGAATATTGTTCCAAGCAGGTGTAATATTAAGGTCATAAAGTGTTTCTTTTTTATTATTCAACTTTGATTTAATCAGAATAGTTGTTTCTATTAAAAATGTATTAATTCACATCCATTTTGGAAGCATGAACTACTAAAGGGGTTGATGCACTATTTTCAAACACGATTTATTTAAATGGACTCTGAAAACTTGCCAAAAGCTAAAAGAATTATCAAAATGCCATGAAAAATAAAAGAGATTGAAAATGTGCAAAGAATATAAAGGAAGGCAGCCATCTTGGAACAATGACGTTATCGCTACCTTTTACCATATATGGCATATTGACAAAATACATTTTAAAGCAAAGAAAATCACTGCAAAAATAAATATACTGATGTAAAATGTATAAATTGTATGCTTATTTTTCATTTGCAGTGATTTTCGTTGCTTTAAAATACATTTTGTCAATCATCATTCCAAGATGGCCACCTCCATTTACGTTTCTTTGCATGTTTTGCAAGGTCTCATCTCTTTTATTTTTTCAATAGCAGTTTAAAAATTCAGCTTTTTACAATTTAAAATAAACCTTGATTGAAAATAGTGCATCAACCCTCAACCCCTTTAAAATATTTTTTTTGTTTACTCTGAACAAATTCCTTGTTACTCATTCATTATCACTGCAGTCAAAAAATATCTACAGCTCTGTCACGCCTGTCATTTTGAAGGTCTGCCTGACCCATTTTATTCTTTGGCAAGGTAGTCCTTAATACAGAAGCATCCACATAAACTTTGACCAAGTTTTAGAGAAAGTGCTGCTTATGCCGTTACTCTATATAAATGTAGATAAACCATGTGAAATCTCTGCTAGATATACAAACACTGGACTCCCGAGGCAATGCCATTTTTAATGTGATAAAACATAACTGACTTGGGTTTTAAGGTGCACCAAAAAATGAAAAGGTTATATGGTGCCTAACAGGCATGAACATGCCAGGCTCATCTTCCATGTACATCGAGATAAAATATGGAAAATGGGCCTAGAACCTTCTCACCCTGAACTGCAGAGTTGCTGCAAATTCTATCGTAGAAACTCCATTTACGGTGGAGCCACGTTTATTGTTTTTCTGCCACTGCTCTTTTGATGCGAGCGAGATAGCATCTGAAACAATGCAGGGATCATGATGAAGACCTTTAATGAACATGAACAAAAAATGATAAAACGGGGGCACCCGGGAACCACACAAAACATAAACTTGATAGTTAAGTACCTAGCAATCAGTACTAAAATAGAATTGTAAAATCTATGATGAGGTTCTAGAGAATACTGTTTTAGTAATGGCAGTCAAAATGAGTCTGATTGACCTAGCTAATGCCTTTCTTCCGTAAGGCAGGAGTAACAGAAGCATCCATATAAAATGTGAGACATTTGGTCAAGCGGTCTCAGAGGAAGCACTGTTAATGCCGAGGGACATCGATGGACAAAACACTATCACATAAGCGTGATAAACCTAATCTTTCATAGAATAAAAGCCATTAACCAGAGCTGTAGATTAGCTGGGGTTTTGAGTATTTTACTCATATTTTTTTAAAAATTGTGAGTATCATTACTCATCAAATCACTACAAATACTCATAACTTTTAAATATCATGAGTATTATATTTGTATGTATTGTTTATTCTATATTTACATGTTAAAAATTGTTCCAAGAATGTGTTTAATATTAACACAATTTTCACAACAAAGAATTGAATTGACACCATTTTCACAATAAAGAATTGAACTGAATTGGGTTATAAGGTGCCCCAACACATGAAAGGTTATATGACGCCTAACAGGAATGAACATGCCAGGCTCATTCTCCATTTACATCGAGATAAATATGGAGAATAGAACCTTGCTGCAAATTCTATTGTAGACACTCCATTTATGCTGGAGCAACGTTTATTGTTTCTGCCACTGTTCTAGTGATTTGAGCGAGATGGCATCTGAAATAATGCCGGCGTCATGATGAAGACCTTTAATGAATTGAATTGGGGTTTTAAGGCGCACCAACACATGAAAAGTTTATATGGCGCCTAACAGGCATGAACATGCCAGGCTCATCTTCCATGTACATCGAGATAAAATATGGAAAATGGGCCTAGAACCTTTTCACCCTGAACTGCAGAGTTGCTGCAAATTCTCCATTTACGGTGGAGCCACGTTATTGTTTTTCTGCCACTGCTCTTTTGATGCGAGCGAGATAGCACCTGAAACAATGCAGGGATCATGATGAAGACCTTTAATGAACATGAACAAAACATGATAAAATGAACATGAATTTGGGGTGATTCTACCCCTCTGCCTACCTCCCCAAAGGGATCTGCAGTGGCCCTATTCTTTGCCCCGTGACCAAACGGGGGCCCCCGGGAACCACACGGGGCACCTTTAATGAGCATGAACAAAAAATCATAAAATGAACATGACTTTATGGGGTCTACCCCTCTGCCTACCCCTCTAACAGGATCTGCAGTGGCCTATTTTTTGCCTGGGGACCACACGGGGCTCAAAATAACGAGCGCAAGGAGGAAAGCCTGTTGTTCAATGATATGCTGCTGCAAGATGGTATAATCATTGAAATAGTGATTAATTTGCTTTTATGTACACAGATGATAGTTTTTGTAGAAAAACGGTATATGACATGTATAGTTATGACATCTACCATTTTACATGTAAAACAGTCATGAAACAATGTTAGTTTTTCAACGATTTGTCGTTGCACGCAGTTTATTTGGTACCAATCAGAGATGTTTCCATAAAACACTGTCAAATTTATGTAAAACACATACTTTGTTATACTTTAATGTAATTGTTCTGTCTTTAATATAAATGGTACTGTAATTTAATCGTATTACAATTAAATGTATCATCATAGCATTTAAGCTGAGCCGTAATGTACCATGAATGCAGTGTAATGTAAAAGATGTTTGAAACAGAAAAAAAAAAAAATCCCCGTTTGTTTAGGCTCTGTTGGGATTAACAGATTCTGTAGTGTCCGCGATGACACAATTTTTGCAGGCAAACAGATGCTGAATTGAACTGAATTGGGTTTTAATGCGTACCAACACATGAAAGGTTATATGGCGCTTAACAAAAATGAACATGCCCGGCTCATCCTCCATTTACATCCAAAATAAAATATGGAGAATGGGCCTAGAACCTTCTCACCTGCAGAACTGCAGAGTTGCTGCAAATTATATTGTTCTGGCCTTCTGCCTACCCCTCTAACGGGATCTTGAGTGGCCCTTTTCTTTGCCAGGGAACCACATGGGGCACAAACAGATGCTGATTAAGAAAAAATGTTCTCACATTTCAGTAAACCCAGACACCAATAACAAATACCGAAATGTTCATTAACATAAGGCATAATGATCATGCACATGGTGTCCGCAACGGTGTATTGTCTGCAACAGTTTTTCTTAATAGGTCACTGTTCTCTCCATATAAATTTAATTGTGATTTTTGATGTATTTACCTTACATTTATATAAAAATAAAGTAAAATGTGCCAATACAATCAAACAAGAGGTCAATTCAATGACCTTGAAGCTCTACTGATATATTTTGATAGCTAGACACTTTCAGAAAAGTAGTCGCCACAAGTTTTTCCTATATCACTCTATGTAAAAAAAGATGGTCGCTGGCAGCCATGTTTGACATGGAATCTGATTATCAAAATGGATTTTGTTTAGAACCAACTACATGTCATGTCAGTCATTTTAGTAAAGGTTTCAAATCAATACCACTTATGATTTTTGAGAAATAGTTGCCACAATCTTCTATTTAAGTTGTGGCTTACATTTTGAATTTCTGGCAAACCTGATTTTTACTTGGGAATGAATTTAATGTTGTTTAACGGCTCATCAACACAGTATAGGTTATTTAGAGCCGCCCCAGAGAGAGGGGAAGGATACATAGGAATCCGGGAACATGCCCTACTCTTATTATCGAATAGATTCCTATGGTTCTTTAACGTGCTCGGAGGATAGACCGATACACGGGACCGCCCGGTTTACGTCCCCATCCGACGGTCGAGGCTAAGGGAAAGTGTCTTCCCCAAGAACACACCGACGGAACTCAGTGGCACCACGGAGGATTGAACCTGGGGCCTCCGGTTACAAATCCGCCGCGCTACCGAATTTGCCACGCCAGCCCCTTGGATATCAAGATAAACATTCCTGTAAAGTTTTATGAAAGTCATTTTGGTAAAGGTATCAAACCGATACCACTTATTCCTACATGTATATTCCTAAATATTATGATTTATTATGCAACATTACCTATGCAACATTATAATCTCATTCAATATTATCCTAGTCTAAAGATATTTTCAGTCTTTTTCTGAGAGTCATAAATAATCCTTATCCCTCTATGAATGTATAATGAAATGTATTTTCTTTGAATTTGGACCAGTCCATTTATATAATACAAAGGGGTGTTTCGGTCAAATGACTGATGAGCACCCAGACCGTGTAAACCCTGATCAGCCTGAAAGATGTCGTGCCAGTCATTTTGGTAAAGGTTCCTATTCAATATCACTTACAGTTTTTGAGAAGTAGTCGCCACAAAGTCGCATTTTTTTAAATCTATTTTTAGCAGTAGCGGCCATCTTGAATTTCCTACCAGCCTGAATTTGCTAGGGTCAACTAGACATCAAGAGCAACATTCCTGTAAAGTTTCATGAAATTTTCATCAAGTAGTCTCAGAGGAGTAGTCGCCACAAGTTTTTCCTATATAAGTCTATTTAAACAAAGATGGCCACTGGCGGCCATCATTAACACCCAATCAAAATGAACTTGGTTAGGACCAACTAGGATCAAGAGCAACATTCCTGTGAAGTTTCATGAAAATCCGTCAAGTAGTTTCAGAGGAGTAGTCGCCACAAGTGTTTCCTATATGACGCTATGTAAACAAAGATGGCCGCTGTCATACTGAACTGTAAGCTGGAACAACAAAAGTGTTTTTTTATACTATGTATATACATGTATTATACATTCAGTAATGTAAATATTTATGCTCTGAATGCATATTTCTTGCTTGAAATACATATTTATAATGTTAATTGTATAATAACAACAAAGGCATGTTTGAAGTTTACTGTTATACATGTAACTGTTTAAACTGTTATATTGTATTTAAAAATTGCATTGTGTCCGAAACGGAAACTTCATAGATCAACTATGTTAAGAATTTGCTAAATACTGTTATTGTGTTTGTAGTTTATTTTAAAGATGTCATCATCTTTTCTGTTAGTTCAGCAACCCTCCTTCGGTAATCGGTTTCCAATTTATTTTTCAGGTCAACCTAATATTCGGCAGGACCAAAGTAGACTGGTACCCGGTACGCAGTATTCACACTCATGATTGCAGGGTTACTTTTCTGTTAGACTGTGACACTCATTTTGAACACTTTCAGCATCAGGTATATCGAAATTTAAAAGCACTATGATCGATGAAAGTAATGATTCCCTAAAAAAATAATCAAATTAAGTTACTTGTTTCTGTAGATAATTTATATAAATGGACTCTTCAGTTTGTTTTACAATTGAATTATTGTAAGAAATGTTCCTTTAGATCATTCAACATTTAGCGCACTAAACGATTTCTGATGATTCAGGGCATATTATTGCATTGCAATGATGAATTCCCAGTCAGTGAATAGTGTGTTGAAGGATTTTGGAAAAATGGATGTCTTTTGATAAAAAATACATTTTTAGGGTACATTTTGAAAACAAGAGGCCCAAGAGGGCCTGTGAACGCTATACTGGCTGTTATACCATTGATGAATCGAGTCGTACTACATGGTGTCTAGAGTGTACACAAGGTTTTTCAAGTATTTGACCTAGTGACCTAGTTTTTGACCCCATGGGACCCATTTTCGAACTTGACCAAAATATAATTAAGACAACATTTCGACAGTTTCATCAAGATCGGGTCAGAAATATGGCCTCTAGAGTGTACACAAGGTTTTTCAAGTATTTGACCTAGTGACCTAGTTTTTGACCCTGTGTGACCCATTTTCGAACTTTAGCAAGCTATAATTGAGACAAATATTCTGACAAAATTGCATCAAGATCGGGTCAAAAATATGGCCTCTAGAGTGTACACACGTTTTTTCCAAAGTTTGACCTAGTGACCTAGTTTTTAACACCATGTGACCCATTTTTGAACTTGACCTAGAGTGTACACAAGGTTTTTCAAGTATTTGACCTAGTGACCTAGTTTTTAACCCCATGTGACCCATTTTCAAACTTGACCAAGATATAATTAAGACAAACATTCTGACAAAGTTGCATCAAGCTCGGGTCAAAAATATGGCCTCTAGAGTGTACACAAGGTTTTTCCAATATTTGACCTAGTGACCTAGTTTTTAACTTCATGTGACTCATTTCCGAACTTGATCAAGATATAATTAAGATAAACAATTTGACAAAGTTTCATCAAGATTGGGTAACAAATATGACCTCTAGAGTGTACACAAGTTTTTTCAAGTATTTGACCTAGTGACCTAGTTTTTGACTCCACATGACCCATTTTTGAACTTACCAAGATTTCATTGAGACAAACATTCTGACAAAGTTTCATGATGATTGCATCAGAAATGTGGCCTCTAGAGTGTACACAAGAAAAGTTAACGGACGACGGAAAACGGACAACACACCATCCCATAAGCTAAAAACAAACTTTACCGAGCTGTTATTGACATTAACAATCTGGTAAAGTTTGGTAAAGATCGAATGAAAAAAAATATGGCGTCTAGAGTGTACACAAGGTTTTTCAAGTATTTGACCTATTGACCTAGTTTTTGACCCCATGGGACCCATTTTCGAACTTGACCAAAATATAAATAAGACAACATTTCGACAAAGTTTCATCAAGATCGGATCAGAAATATGGCCTCTAGAGTGTACACAAGGTTTTTCAAGTATTTGACCTAGTGACCTAGTTTTCGACCCTGTGTGACCCATTTTCGAATTTTAGCAAGCTATAATTGAGACAAATATTCTGACAAAATTGCATCAAGATCGGGTCAAAAATATGGCCTCTAGAGTGTACACACGGTTTTTCCAAAGTTTGACCTAGTGACCTAGTTTTTAACACCATGTGACCCATTTTTGAACTTGACCAAGATATAATTAAGACAAACATTTTGACAAAGTTTCATCAAGATTGGGTCAGAAATACGGCTTCTAGAGTGTACACAAGGTTTTTCAAGTATTTGACCTAGTGACCTAGTTTTTAACCCCATGTGACCCATTTTCAAACTTGACCAAGATATAATTAAGACAAACATTCTGACAAAGTTGCATCAAGCTCGGGTCAAAAATATGGCCTCTAGAGTGTACACAAGGTTTTTCCAATATTTGACCTAGTGACCTAGTTTTTAACTTCATGTGACCCATTTCCGAACTTGATCAAGATATAAGTAAGATAAACAATTTGACAAAGTTTCATCAAGATTGGGTAACAAATATGACCTCTAGAGTGTACACAAGTTTTTTCAAGTATTTGACCTAGTGACCTAGTTTTTGACCCCACATGACCCATTTTTGAACTTACCAAGATGTCATTGAGACAAACATTCTGACAAAGTTTCATCAAGATCGGGTCAAAAATATGGCCTCTAGAGTGTACACACGGTTTTTCCAAAGTTTGACCTAGTGACCTAGTTTTTAAACCCATGTGACCCATTTTCAAACTTGACCAAGATATAATTAAGACAAACATTCTGACAAAGTTGCATCAAGCTGGGGTCTAAAATATGGCCTCTAGAGTGTACACAAGGTTTTTGCAATATTTGACCTAGTGACCTAGTTTTTGACCCCACATGACCAATTTTCGAACTTGACCGAGATTTCATTGAGACAAACAATTAAGATAAACATTCTGACAAAGTTGCATCAAGCTTGGGTCAAAAATATGGCCTCTAGAGTGTACACAAGATTTTTCCAATATTTGACCTAGTGACCTAGTTTTTAAATTCATGTGACCCATTTCCGAACTTGATCAAGATATAATTAAGATAAACAATTTGACAAAGTTTCATCAAGATTGGGTAACAAATATGACCTCTAGAGTGTACACAAGGTTTTTCAAGTATTTGACCTAGTGACCTAGTTTTTAAACCCATGTGACCCATTTTCAAACTTGACCAAGATATAATTAAGACAAACATTCTGACAAACTTGCATCAAGCTCGGGTCTAAAATATGGCCTCTAGAGTGTACACAAGGTTTTTGCAATATTTGACCTAGTGACCTAGTTTTTGACCCCACATGACCCATTTTCGAACTTGACCGAGATTTCATTGAGACAAACAATTAAGATAAACATTCTGACAAAGTTGCATCAAGCTTGGGTAAAAAATTGGCCTCTAGAGTGTACACAAGGTTTTTCCAATATTTGACCTAGTGACCTAGTTTTTAACTTCATGTGACCCATTTCCGAACTTGATCAAGATATAATTAAGATAAACAATTTGACAAAGTTTCATCAAGATTTAACAAATATGACCTCTAGAGTGTACACAAGTTGTTTAAAGTATTTGACCTAGTGACCTAGTTTTTGACCCAACATGACCCATTTTCGAACTTGACCGAGATTTCATTGAGACAAACATTCTGACAAAGTTTCATGATGATTGTATCAGAAATGTGGCCTCTAGAGTGTACACAAGCAAAAGTTAACGGACGGACGGACGGACAACGGACAACACACCATCCCATAAGCTCTGCTGGCCCTTGGCCAGTAGAGCTAACAAGAGGTCAATGACCTTGAAGCTCTACTGACTGATAGGTTTTGATAGCTAGATCAGCATTCATGTGAAGTTTCAAGAAAATCTGTCAAGTAGTTTCAGAGGAGTAGTCGCTACAAGTTTGTAAGATATAACTCTATGTAAACGAAGATGGCCACTGGCAGCCATGTTTAATGTCAAATCAAATAATTTTCAACAAGGACCAACATAATGTCATGTTGATGTCCCATATTAATATCACTTACAGTTTTCAAGAATTAGTTGCTAAACATTTGGGGTTTTTTAAACTATTTATAGCCATGGTGGCCATCTTGAATTTCCGTCCGACCTGAAATATTTCTAGGATCAACTAGACATCAAGAGCGACATATCTGTTAAGTTTCATGAAAATCCTTGAAGTAGTCTCAGAGGAGTAGTCGCCACAAGCTTTTCCTATATAACTCTATGTAAACAAAGATGGGCACTGGAGGCCATGTTTGAAGTGGCCATGTTTGAAATCAAAATGAACTTTGGTTAGGACCAACTACATGTCGTGCCAGTCATTTTGGTGGAGGTTCCAAATCAATATCACTTACGTTTTTTGAAAAGTAGTCACCACAAAATCGCATTTTTAAGATCTATCTTTAGCCGTTGCGACCATCTTGAATTTTCGGCCGACCTGAGTTTTTGCTAGAATCAACTAGACATCAAGGGCAACTTTCCTGTGAAGTTTCATGAAAATCCGTCAAGTAGTTTCAGAGGAGTAGTCTCCACACGTTTTTCCTATATAACTCTATGTAAACAAAGATGGCCACTGGCGGTCATGTATGACATGGAATCGAAATGAATCTTGGTTAGGACCAATTACATGTTGCACCAGTAATTGGTAAATCTGTTTAAAAATCTGAGCAACATTCCTGTGAAACTTCATGAAAATCCGTCAAGTAGTTTCAGAGTAGTACTCGCCACATGTTTTTCCAATATAACTCGTTCTAAACAAAAATGGCTGCTGGCGGCCATGTTTGACATCCAATCAAAATTAACTTCGGTTAGGATCAACTACATGTCGTGCCAGTCATTTTGGTAAAGGTTCCACATCAATATCACTTACGGTTTTTGAGAAGTAGTCGCCACAAAGGCACATTTTTAAAATCTATATTTAGCCGTGGCGGCCATTTTGAATTTCCAGCCGACCTGAATTTTTTCTATATAAACTAGACATCAAGAGCATCATTCCTGTGAAGTTTCATGAAAATCCGTCAAGTAGTTTCAGAGGAGTAGTCGCCACAAAAAAAAGGTTTACAGACGGACAGACGGACGACGCACCACGGCATAAGCTCTGCTGATCTTTGATCAGTCGAGCTAAAAACAAACATACATTAAACACGTTGCCTCTTTAAAAAGCTGCATTGTAGTGTCCAAAACAGAATCATGCACTTCAAATGAATTCATATACTAAAATAAATGATGATCTATAGATTTCAAAGTTGTTCTGTTTTAGGATAACATATCCTCCAGTGTGACAAAAAAAGTATTTATGTTCTGTTATTACAGCTAAGTAAGAAATAAAATGTATTGGCACATTTTACATTATTTTTGACATAGAAGCAATATGTGTTTCATTCAGCAGCTTATATTACCAGAACATATTTGAAATGTGTTTCTTTTATTTATAGTCTGAAAAAGGATTACACTTGTGTTATATTAAGCAGCCATGTTTAATCGATTAATGTTCGTTCATCGGTCGGTTAAATATTCTGATGATCGATCATGGATTTTAAGCCGATTACCAACACTAACCCTGCGCTCTTTATTGTGAAAATGGCATAAGATCATAGTCTTTCTTGTTTTTACTTAACTACCATTTAATCAGAATAGATTTTTCTCTTAAAATGTATTAATTCACATCCATTTGGAAAGAATAAAGAATTTAAAGAAAGTGTTTACTCTGAACGTGTTCCTTTTTACTCTAACATTCATTTTGAATCTGATGAGTAAATACTCATTGCAGTCGAAAATTATCTACAGCACTGCATTAACTAATCAATGGTTGATCAGTTCTGGTGTGTCTTCATGATCTCCATTACTGCTCTTTCCATCAACCATTTGATCACTTAAAATGTCGCTCTGTGATGTATCTCTATAGAGTCCAGCTGGGCTGTAACCTGAAGCACCGTGATTTCCCTGCACTGAGGAATCTAGATTATACTCAATGCCGTTACCGAGTTCGCTTTGAGCGTCATCGCTTTGTCCACCCGTCGCCAAATGACGCACTTGTAAATCTTGAAAACAGACAGACAAAGAGGATGAATATGTGACGACAAAAGGTTTCCAATCCCAGTGGTGTGCGCTTTCTCGTACAGTCATCGCATGACCTTTAATTTTTACCTTTTCAAGTTCACTTCCAATATAAGTTTTAAAATGTTGCAAGTAAGTCGTCCTACGTTTAAAACAATCCAATAGATAGCGAGTAAAAAGACTAAGTTTGCCTTCGAAGCTTCCTGACTGTTGACTCCTGTCACAACTTGATAAAATATAGATGTCTTTACTTTCTCTATCAATTCCTAAACAATCAAAACTGCCGGCACTGCAGCCATCTATAAATAGTATAATTTTCTCCATTTCTAAAGAACTGATGAATTTTTTTAATTCCTCAAAGAGAATGTATTTTTGATTTGCATTTTTATCTAAACAGAAGTATCTGTCCTTGCAAATATGTCCCGAGAAATAAACATACAACACACTGCCATGTTTCCTGTAGTCGGGAGTAAGTGTGAGGAATCCTTTCCACGTCTTGAATATCATTTTCACAGATTTTTCCCTTGTTTTGTATATAAAATCATCTTTAACTTTGAGTGTGTAGACGCCTGCAATACCAGTACTTTCTTCGAGCATTGCTGTGGCAACTTTCTTTACATCCCTTTTACAGTCTTTGGATCCAAAACAAATGGCATGTCGCTCCGGAACAATATATTTTCTACATCTTGGGCATTCTTTTTTGTTAAAGTTACAGTCTGCAAAACATTCATCACACATATTTAACCCACAGGGCAAGTGTTGCCTAATATTGTATTTTTTAAAATCACCTTTCTGAAAACAAAACTCACAACATTCATGTTTGTGATCCGATTTTGGAGAGTCAAGTTCAACAGCGTTTTCCGAAGCTGTAAAGGGTTGAGGAATAGGAAAGGAATCGCTAAAATATTCATTTTTATTTTCAGCCATTTTGTTCTGGATTGTTCCTAGAGGTTTGAGCCTTATAGCCCGCAACCTGAAATTAGAAAAGTCAAAACTTATTTTCTCAGAAATTGAAATAAAACATTCTGATGACCACTATGATCAACAGAAATAATTGTTATCATGTAACATGTCTTTCTTTCTACTGATACTGCACACAATCAATTTTGTTATCACGGCAGCCTCGTTTCCGAGGAAGGGTTTACGGGCTGTATGTATCACTGATTAACACAAAAGTTCAGCGAGATCTTTAACATGCACAGGTTATTGCTCTCCCTGCACACGGGACCGACAGCTTTACATCCCCTCCGAAGGATGGCATACTTTCCCAGTACCTTGCCCGTGTAAGGTACTGCAGAAGTGCGTTCGAAAAGCCCATAGTAGCATTAAATATTTACTCTAAAGTAGTAGTGTACGTGTGCACACATTGATTTTGTCATAATGATACTGATATAAATTATGAAAATGATGACAAAATCACTGTGTCACTGTGTACACAACTGCTTTAGAGTAAATACCTAACATTTAAGCCAGTTATTATTTTATTTTATTATCATACGCTACATTCAGACAGAGCATAATATTGTCACATTTGAGATTTTACTTTATACTACATGTAGATGAGTGCTATCTGGAACAAGTCTGTTATCTACTCGGGCATTGTTTCAGAATGTATGACACATGAAAAGGTTATGCAGAATGTTCAGACCGCAACGCTGAAAATTGCAAAGCCATTTCGTAAAATCGAAAGCTACAGTTATTTTCAATTTTCGTGCACGGGCTGGTACCTAGGTAGAACCTCTGACGTCAAAGACTAACCACTCGACCATGCCCCCCCCCCCCCCCCCCCCCACGAGAATCAAAGCTCTTATGGTTTTGTTTGTTTGCGTGTTGTTTCAGGTAGACCACCCACTTCTCCTGGGTAGAACCAGTACTGTACACATCACGTCGTCCTCACTTACAAGTCAAGCTCCTAGTGGGATTCAAACACGCAGCGGTGAGAAGCGAGAAGGATTATATTCTGTACCTATATCATAGAGCTATGCCACGGCCTATAGGGGATATAGTTAGCGTATGCATCACACTCCATCGGCACTTTCCCGCGAGGTTTCTGAAGACATCATACAATGCCTGCATACATGTACGTATTCATGAGTGACATCATATGGCTTCAATAATGACATCCTTAATTTAGACACAGACATTAATTGGGTAATTATGAGTTTAATACAATAAATTGATAATTGGGCTGTGTTGATAACAGGATGGATTGCTATATATCTGCACGATATCCTAAGCTTCTGTTTGGTGTAATTACAGGTTTAGTCATTGTGATTGAAATACTGAGGTTGTTTATGCAGGCATTGCAGGCCTGCCAAAATCCGGGTTTTTTTATTTCTCCCCGGATCTGCGAATTTAAGTGTACTACATCTCTGGATTTTCCATCAGGTCTTCTTTCTTTTTTAAATGTTCAAAAGTAGTCCCAGGTAAACAATTGTGTAAGTTATTGTGAAGAATTATAAAGGAGTGGTGAAAGACATGGGACTTGTATGTATTGAATGTTTTCCTTTATTTCTGAAACATGTAACTTGCTTCTGGTGAAAACTACATCAAAACTGAAGGTAAGATGGACATGCTGCACTACTTTTTGTGAAGCACAGTTTGAAGTGTACTTTGGTCATTTTGACCTCAGAATTCAAAAGAAGGTGGTTACTTTCAGTTTGGAAAATATTTTGGAAAAAAACAGGTCACGCCATCATCTAAGGCCCATTTTTGTGTTGCACTGGGCCTGACTGATACTAAATTGTGTGTGTTATATGGCCAGCATAGTTAGGATTGGATATGTTTGTGTAGGTATTTATTAACAACCCTAGGTAAAAATAATGGTGGTCTAGGTCCATATAGGATCTGACAACACTGCCTTGGAGGTCACGTCAGATCGATCTTTCATCTAATCAATATTCATGAGAAGATCAACTAAACTCAACCAATGAAATCGCGCGTTCATATGCACTTTAGATGATGTTTGAACTCAACAAACGAAAATCAACATAAAACACATCTAAATCGGATAAAAGATAAAGTCTTCGTGTGTTATTGCTGTGGATTGCACGATAATATTTTTAAAAATGCACTAAATGGCATGCTTTACATTAACAATACGAACAAAAGCACGGGCGTGCGCGGCGATCTTTTTTTTTTTTGAAAACATTCGGAACAGTAACCGAGATTATTCAGACATAAGGTTTTCTAAATAGTATGACTTATTAGTATGTTTAGCCCTCTTAGCTCAGTTGACAGTGAAGTCGGCTAATGCGACGTGGTATTATTACCTGCGAGTGTAATTTTAGTGTGGGTCGTGCGTTCAACCCTACGAAGCGACACATACTTTTTTGTACCGTTATTGAATTCCGTCAAACAATCTTGTTTTGTTTTTTCAGTAAATATTTCAATTGGTTGGTGTGCTTTGTTTGTCAAAGCAATTATTTTGTGTTTTATAAGCTAAAAGTTTCTGCTGCTCCACGGCGTTTGACTGAAACACAACATGCGCAGTGAAGCAGTCTATACCGAGCAATTTTGTAGGCTGAAATCTGATTGGTTAATCGTAAGAACAATCTGATGTGACCTCCAATGCAATGTTGTCAGATCCTTAGTAGCGTAGAGTATCGTAGCGTGATAAAGGGTCTGATTTTAATGAGATTGCGCTCCCTCAGAAGTCGGCGAAGCAAAGAAGACTATAAGTGTCAAATCAATTGGGGGAGGTCAATGTGTAAATTGCACTGACAGAATATACACCGAATTAAAATTGGCAATAGCAGCAATATATGGAGGAGGTTTTTCATATTTCTAAGGAGGAGGTGGTTCGTTTTTCATTACCTTCGTGGTATGCACAGGTTGTTGCTTACCCTGAAGTTTACAACATATATCTCTGGCTTCTTTAATTGGTCAACCTAACCGAATTAATAAGTGGGGGGAGCCAACGAATCTTACTACGTGGTATCACTATGACAGCTGCTGCCAACTGTAAGATGATTAAAAATTAGTAAAGAGTTGTGAAGACTGTATTTGCATTTAGCATGAATCTGTGTAGAATATATATTATGTGCACTTCCGTGAAAACAAGTTGAAGTGCAAATATAAATATATATGCAATTAATACTAAAGCATTGCTTGATGATCATGTTATAGAAAATAATAGATTAGCATACTTTAATTTTTTTTGTATGGTGTTTTACGTCATTTTCAACACATGTAGTAGGCCTAAAGGTTATATAATTATGACAGTCAACATTTTTGTGGTGGTGTAATTAGACCGTAAACATTTCACATCAATATTTAGGCACTTAGCGGGTTTCAATTTGGGACCAGCGGGTTTGAATTTGGGACCCCACATGTGAAGCGGACGCTCTACCGATATCGCAACACGGCAGTAACGCGCTTATAAATCTGTCTATCTACATACCCCACAACTGAGTCCAATTACATACCTTCAACTTTTTATTTTTGATATTTGAAACTTTCAAATATCACACAACACATATAGACAACAACATATACATGTACAATGATCTAGGCATCTGGGAATAACCTCATACAATGCCTACCCGGATTCTCCACCAATTTAATCGGACCGGAAAAGTTACACCTAAATATTTAGGCACTCTGCGGGTTTGAACTCGGGATACTTTGCATGTGAAGCGGACGCTCTACCGATATCGTCATAAAAGCTAGCTCTGTGGCGAGCAGTACTTAGTAGTAACACGCTTATAAACGTACCTATTTACATACCCCCGCCCCCAACTGAGTCCTATTACAGTGGAGGCAGACAACCCACTTTTCCTGGGTAGAGCCAGTACTGTACGCCTTATGATATCCATAAGAATCGACACTTCCTCACTTACAAGTCGAGATCCCAGTCGGATTCGAACCCGCAGCCCGCTATAGCGTACTTCAACATTTGTTTTAAGGAGGACTAAGTACCGTATTTGTCCCTTTAAGCGCACCGGGTGCTTAGAAAATTCAGAAAAAAGGGGGCGCTTGTTAGGACATACACTGACGTAAAATTCTGTCAAGGATAATGGGTTAATTCGTTCAGCTTGATTGATTGATTGAATTGGATTTTATAGTCGCACCAACAGCTAAGGTCATATGGCGACTTTCCAGCTTCCACTGGTGGAGGAACACCCCAGGTGCCCCTCCGGGCAATTTTCGTGTACGGGCGGGCACCTGGGTAGAACCACCGACGTTCCGCAAGCCAGATGGATAGCTTCCTCACATTCAGCTTGAGGGTATAAACAAATACAACACTACATACCTGAAACTACTTATTATTCCAAAAATCATATTGATGGAAAAGAATTAATTAAGGTTGAAATAGGGGCAATTAATGAATTTTAGATGGAAAAACATGTAGGGGCGCTTATAGGAACAGGGGCACTTAAAGGGGCGAATACGGTAATTAGATTAGAAAAACTTGGTTTAATTTATACCACAACTGTTTTTTCAACTGTTTTAAAACTAGAGCGTCGAATTGAGTTACCTAATTCATTTTAAAACCCCAAGATTAAACCTATACTTTTAGTCGGCACATATACATTATTATATGACATGAACACCTGGATAGAGTTTTGATGAACGGTTTTGTAGTGTAATTTTGCACTTATTTGGCGGGTTAGTTTCTTTAATTGCTATTTCAGTTAGGTTACTACTGCACTAACAAACTCCCCGCAGTGGTTACTTCCCCTTTCTGTTACAGTAATCACTGCCATCACACACATTTAAAGCTGAAATCCAGCTAAGTTTAGTTTTATGGTTAAATATTTTTTAGTCCAATATTTCAACTTGCTTTGTTCACAATACAGGAAAATAGTGTGAAAAACGGTATCTGGGTACAAAAGAAAAATATTTATATAAAACAAATCAATTTCAGCGAACATGCACACCGGTTACTAAGTTACACAAACATGTATTCCGTTGAGAACATTACGGAAGCTGTTCGTAAATTTAATAAAGAGATTACACCCAAGCCAATACCAGGATGAATGTTTTCAACATCTTCTCGAAGGTGATGATTGATGTTATTGTCAATTGCCTGCTGGTTACGGCAATAGTTGGCTGTACCAAGCATTACTTAGTGGCTACAATATCCCTGCCCGGAGGTTGCTGCACTAAAGAAATATAAAAAGATCGGACAGGGAAAGTAGCATTCAAGGAGGACAGTCGACCACAAAACACAGAAACAAACAGACAAACAAGAAGGCAAAAGTAATAATAAATGCAAACGACATCACAAACACAAAAAGGTTGACAAAGACACTATCACAACATGACTTCTATGGTGATGTGATTTATAAACTTCGTAAGATTCTTGGTCATGATCACTTTCAGGGGCGTTCCTGGGGCTAATTTAGGTATACGCACCATCGAGTTCTGGATTCACAAATGTGCCTAACCCCCCTATACCTTCAGTTTTTATTGCATTTTCCGCATTTTTAGCCCTTTTTATTTGTTTGCTTCTTTAATAGCCTGTACGCACGTGCGTCAGTGCGTATGCCAGGTACGCCCCTGACTTTCATACTATCTGTGTTAAACTTGTTAAAAAGTTTATCAAAAGAGGTTATGACCCTATTATTTTGCAACGTACTGCATGCTTGGTGGTGGACCTTTTTACAGTTCGCCACTATGCTTTCCTCTTTAATTGTACGATGACCGGACAGGCTGTGGACCCTATGATGACGCCTACCTAAAGCCCATTGCTTAAACATAAACAAATTATGAACACGCAATCACTATGTCACAAAATGTCACGGGTAGAGCGTACTGGTCGTATATAGCTCTTGTATCGGTTACACCCAAAATCTATTGTTCGAGGTGAAACAATTTCACAATATTCATGATCTATTCATGTAACACGTAAAAGCGTGCACATTTTAAGTGGCCGCCAGAGAGGCCGTGTCATAAGTTTAGTTTTGTGCTAATGCATGTAAACGTATAGGTATATTTTCCTTAAACGGCAAAATTGTATAAGGGCCTCGCGTGTAGATTCAATACTGTAGATTTAGCCACGTTTGTCACGGACTGAACGGGGCAAATAATGATTTGGGCGTAATGTTTGCTATAAAACCCATTGTCTTCTAGCTTTCGCCGGGATCATCGAAAGTACTTTGTTGGAACAGAGATTGGACGGCAAATTTCACAGGCAACATGTGGTTAGTAGTTTTATTAAACTTTTATCGTATATTTGTATTCAGTGGGCGGCGCCATCTTGTTTGGCGGTTACGACATCCGGTTAGCATTGATGTTTCTCAAACATAACTTTAGACTAGCATATGAGTTTGAAGTTACTTTATTAGATGTAATTATTGTAATTGATCATTAATTGTAAAACAATATTAATTTGATAACAGTGGATAATAGGTGCATTAGTTAACGTTGGCGTATAACTCAGTGATTGTAATACACGATTGTTAACATTGCGTGCAAACATAACTCAGTGAGTGTAATATATGAGTTATTTGATCATGTTTATATTACATGTATTAGGGGCATTGATTAACAGCGACGTACATAGCGTATACATGGCGTTGTAGAATATGTATACATTGCTACTCATCATTAGTACAGCTTACATATATTGATTGAATAATGATTTGTTTGGGTAATGATAATTATGCACGATTGTTATGTTTGTAAACCGACAGCTAAAACGTATGTATAATTACAGCCTAAGCCATCCAGGATATAAGCCATCCAGGGTTGGAGTAAGCCATCTAGGTTTGGATATCCAGGAGTGGAGCTAAGCTTCCACGAATAACGTTACAAGCGGTGGAGACGGTCCCCGTACCTGCGCAGCCAGGTTTTACTAACGATAACCCCCGGGACACAAGGTGGGCCCGTTACCAGTCCTCACTGGAGGAATATCATTCACAATCTCAGTGGAGATTAACTGTCATTGCATCGCGTCATCAACCCTTACAGAAGGCATTTGATGACAATCATCCATTGAATTCGCGCATCATCATCTTCATGAGCTCTCGCGCATCACAGTTATCGCGCTAGATCAACATTGTTATAGCTTTAACAACACTTCAGTGTCTTAGACATTCAGTATTTATAACAATACTAAGAACGTCTTAAACGTTCAGGAGAACATTCTTTTCATAGTTCATTTGTGTATTCGCTTGTTTTTTTAGATAATTGTATATATATTAAACATATTTTAAAAGTTGCATTAAACTTATGTAAATGCATTCACCGTCATTGATTCTTTCCTGAGTTAGCCCAACCACTAAGGTCATCCTGTGACAACTGGTGTCAGAAGTGGGATTTTGGGCGACTACGGAGGGAAAGAATCAATAAGTGATCTTTATTATGATATACTAAATCTCTACTTATTATTTTAGAATTGTGTACCACCCTCTGATCCATCAAGGCGACTGTCGACGATCACGGCTACTGCTTGGAAGACAAGTCAAGACACGACAAGGGTAGGGTGAGTCCAAACTGTTGTTTTGTCCGTTCTTTCCTTGGCGCGAGGTCGCAGTGGTCTACACGAGTGGGTCTGAGGCACTTTTGCTCAATAATTTGGGTGTTTGTTTTTACCTCCCTTGATATACACATAGTATCCAATTAGGTTGGCGAACAAGACGTTCTACTCATGCTGTGACACTCGAGTATACTTATATTGATGGGAGAAGTAAATATACATGTACATGTTATACACATTTCGATGATTGTTTAAGGTTTATGTCCAATATCAAATTAAGATATTTTATGTAGTGCATATGTTTTGTGGAAGCTAGATACTATCTACACATAATCGTTAGTAGTTAGCGCTAGTACAAATGTGTATGTAACTTGTCCTATGATGATGCCCAGGTATTTACTGAGGACACAGTGACTTACCATTAGTAGTTAGTTGAGTAGAATTATTAGTGACGTGTGTATTGTAATTATCGTAGTGTGTAGTTCACAATGTCTATAGACATGACGTCCATAAAGGATCTTACGGAAATGGGTAAGGAGTTAGGGTATGCTGGAGAGGAGCTTAGAACCTTTGTTAAAGACGAACAGGCTAGGGAAAGGGAATTTAGACTTAAGGAAAGAGAATTAGCAAAGCGGGAAAGGGATGAAGAGAAAGATAGGTTAGAATTCGAAAGTAGATTAGCTAAAGAGAAGCGAGATGACGAAAGTAGACTAGCCACAGAGAAGCTAGAATTAGAAAGTAGGTTAGCTAAAGAGAAGCTAGACGCTGATAAAGAGAAGCTAGAATTAGAAGGTAGATTAGCTAAAGAGAAGGTAGAATTAGAAAGTAGAATAGTAAAGGAGAAGCAAGAGTTAGAACATGAGAGGTTCGAAACAGATGGTAGACTAGCTAAGGCTAAGATGATAATGGAAAGGGAGCAAAAGAGTTTGAGCATAAGTTAGCTTTAGAGTTGGAAGCAGCTAAGACACATAGTAAGGAAAGTAAAACTGAAGGGAAAGATAGTTATTCTGGGAAGTTAAAAGGTTCGAAGTTACCATACTTTGATGCTGACAAAGATAACATGGACAGTTACTTGTTACGGTTCGAGCGTTATGCTGAGTTACAGGAATGGACCAAAGATAAGTGGGCAGTTCATTTAAGTGCGTTATTGAGAGGCAAGGCCTTAGATGTATTTTCTAGATTACCTAGTTTAGATGCTCTTGACTATGACAAGTTAAAGGATGCTCTTTTAAAGAGATTTGAGTTAACTGAAGAAGGTTTTAGAAAGCGGTTTAGAGCTTGTCTGCCTGAGAAAGGCGAGTCATTTATTCAGTTTATTAGTAGGTCTAGAAATTACTTAGATAGGTGGTTAGAGTTAGGGAAGGTAGCGCAGACTTATCAGGGCCTCGTAGATTTCTTGTTGCGGGACCAGCTATTCAATGTTTGTAGTAGAGATCTGTTCTTATTTCTCAAAGAAAGAAAATTAGCTAGTGTAGGAGAAATGGCAACACAAGCAGATCAGTTTGCCGAGGCTCGAGGTGGAGCTCATAATGTAGTGTCGAAAGACAGAACTTTTAGAGATAGGCAAGGGGACGATCATAAACAGAAAGGCCAGAGTGGAAACTATAGAGGTGGAGGTAGTTCGATGGGTGCTAGAGGAGGTAGCAATAGTGGTAACATAGGTAGACCTTTTATTCGTTGTCGTCACTGTAATGGGAATCATGCTTCACATGAGTGTAGGAAAGCGGTGAAAGTGTCCGCTGTCGTAGACAATTTTAGTGAAAATAGTAGAGTGGACAACAATGTAGGGAGTCAGAACCAAGGTTTTAACAACCCATGGAATTTCGGTAGAGGTAGAGGTGGTCAAAACCGAGGTAGAGGTAGAGGCAGAGGTAGTAATAGTCCGGTTATTAAAACCGAGAGTAGTAGCTGTTGTGTTAAAGCGGATGGTGTAATGACGAAGATCGGAACATGTCTCTTTCCGTATGCAAATCTTCCAACGGCAGATGGTAGAGTGAATGGCACGGACGTAATTGTAATGAGGGATACAGGTTGTACAGGTGTGGTAGTTAGGCGTAGTTTAGTTACGGATGACCAGTTGGTAGGTAAACAGTCACCGTGTATGTTGTTAAATAAGTCGGTAGAGCACGTGCCAATAGCGAGAATAGAGGTAGATACACCTTTCTTTAAAGGGACTACAGAGGCACTATGTATGGACGACCCGATGTATGATTTAACGATGGGGAACATAGAAGGTTCAGTACTTCCGGTAATGTCCGATTTTAGAAGTAGCATAAGTAATGCCGTAGAGACTAGAGCGCAGGTTCAGAAGCAAGCTCAGGCTTATAGAAAATTAAAGGTTCCTGCAGCCGTAGGTGACATATCCAAAGCGGAGTTTATAGAAGCACAAACTCAAGACGAGTCATTAGGTCCTTGTAAGGTGAAGGCCAAGGATGGTGTAGTGAAGAAGTGTAAAGGGTCCGGTAGTTGTAAGTTTGTACATAAGAATAGGTTATTGTACAGAGAATTTGAAGATAGTGGTAGTAGACAGTTTCACCAATTAGTGGTACCTACCCAGTATAGAACGACAGTGCTTAAGGTAGCTCATGAGTCGATTATGGGAGGTCATTTAGGCGTAAAGAAAACGTCAGATAGAGTATTGGCAGAATTTTATTGGCCAGGCGTTAGTGGAGATGTAACTAGGTATTGTAGGTCCTGCGATATATGCCAAAGGACAGTACCAAAAGGTCGAGTGACCAAAGTACATTTAGGTCAGATGCCACTGATAGATACACCATTTAAGCGGGTAGCCGTAGACATAGTTGGACCAATTTTTCCAGTGTCGGATAGGAAAAATAGGTACATTTTAACCATGGTAGACTATGCAACTAGGTATCCGGAGGCAGTAGCATTGCCCTCAATTGAAACTGAGAGAGTAGCTGAGGCATTAGTTGATATGTTCAGTAGGCTAGGTGTACCAGAGGAAATGCTGACTGATTGTGGGTCACAGTTTACGTCAGAACTTATGGCTGAAGTAAGCAGGTTATTGTCTTTGCGTCAAATCATGACAACACCATATCACCCTATGTGTAACGGGTTAGTCGAACGATTTAACGGGACGTTAAAGCAAATGTTACGGCGTATGTGTACCGAGAGACCCAAAGATTGGGACAAGTATCTCAATGCTTTATTGTTTGCATTTAGAGAGGTTCCACAAGAGAGTTTAGGATTTTCTCCGTTTGAGTTATTGTACGGTAGGTCAGTTAGAGGTCCCATGAGGATTCTTAGAGAGATGTGGGCAGGTGAAGTAGATAGTGATGAGGTTAAGACTACATATCAGTATGTTTTAGATCTGAAGGAGAAACTAGAGGAGACTTGTAAGATAGCTCAAAGTCAGTTAGTTAAGGCAAGTACCAAGTACAAACGGTACTATGACCAGAAAGCTAGAGCTAGGAAGTTTAAGATAGATGACCAGGTGTTACTGTTACTCCCGACCGACAATAACAAGTTGTTATTACAATGGAAAGGTCCGTTTTACGTTAGAGGGATAGTGAACACTATGGATTACCGTATCGAGATAAACGGAAAGTTAAAGACCTTTCATGCGAATATGCTGAAAGAGTATATCAGTAGAACCGATAATGGGCAACAAGGGGTGTTAACCGTAGTTAATGTTGCAGTTATTGAGGATAGTGAGGAAGACAGTACTGAGGACACTAGTCCCATGTATTTTCCCACTAGTGTAGGTAGGGAGACAGCAGCCGATGTAGACATATCGGGCATGCTTAGTGTAGAGCAGCAAAGAGAGATGGGTAGTTTACTCTCTGAGTTCAGTGATGTCTTGTCCGAAAACCCGGGGCAGACAGATGGAGTGCAACATGATATTGTACTCACATCAGGGGAACCAATAAGAATTAAGGGGTATCCCATTCCATTTCACTCCCGATCAATTGTTGATGAGGAGGTGAAAGATATGTTGAAATTGGGTGTCATCGAACCTTCAAACGCCCCATTTTCATCCCCAGTCGTACTTATTAAGAAGAAAGATGGGTCAATTCGATTCTGCATCGATTTTAGGCAGCTCAATAAACGTACCATCTTTGATGCAGAGCCAATGCCTAATATTGAGGAGGTATTCTCTAAACTTGCGGGATATTCGTATTTCTCCAAGTTAGACCTCAGTAAAGGTTATTGGCAAGTCCCACTTTCAGACCGAGCTAAAGAGATGACCTCCTTCGAAACTTCGCAAGGACTTTTTAAGTTCAAGGTCATGCCCTTTGGTCTCGTAAACGCCCCAGCAACATTCTGTAGGTTAATGAGGAAAGTCCTGAAGGATTTGTCCAACACAGACAGTTTTGTAGATGACATCCTGGTGTTTACAACAACATTTGAAGACCATATTAAGGCTCTACGTAATCTGTTGGAACGGCTACGCCGGTTTAAACTGACTGCAAAACCTAGCAAGTGTCACATGGGTTACGCAGATATAGAGTGTCTGGGTCATGTTGTCGGGAGGGACCAGAAATTGAAACCCAACCCCGACAAGGTTAAGGCAATTCAGGAAGCACCAAGACCCGAGACAAAGAAACAAGTTAGGTCATTTTTAGGGTTGGCGGGTTTTTACAGGAAGTTTATTCCAAACTTTTCGGCTATAGCTGCACCTTTGTCAGACCTGACAAAGAAAGGTCAACCCAATAGGATAACTTGGGGGGAAAGCCAGGAGCGAGCTTTTGTCTCTTTAAAGGGGAGTTTGGTCAAAACCCCAATACTAAAATTACCTGAACTTGACCAGGAGTTTATCCTCAGAACGGATGCCTCCGATATCGGGGTGGGTGCAGTCCTACTGCAAGAGCAAGATGGGTGTAGTCTCCCCGTGGCTTACGCAAGTCGGAAACTATTACCCCGGGAATGTAACTACTCTGTTATCGAAAGGGAGTGTCTTGCAGTAGTGTGGGGTGTCAGTAAATTCCACCGATATGTTTTTGGTAAGGAATTTGTCTTGGAGACTGACCACCAACCGTTAGCTTATATGAATAAAGCAAAGGTAGCTAACAGTAGGTTAATGAGGTGGGCACTGACTCTGCAGCCTTACCGGATGAAAATTAAAGCGATCCGAGGAAAGGACAATATTGGGGCAGACTATTTAAGTCGCCGCACATAATGACCGGTTTAATACAATAGTGTATTGCAGTGTATTGTACAATAGTAGTATATGTTACGACAGGGTAGTGTACAATTGTAGAATAGTGTTGAAATTGTAATTACATATTATATTAGGTTATAACTGCAGTGGTAATAGTTAACATACTCAAGCGATTGAGCGATCAGCTTGTACGTTTTGTCGCTCGTTTGCTCAGAAGAATTAATAGTTTCTTAACGTGTAAATATTAATTATCATTTTGTTGAATTTTAAAAGTGTAGCACTTTCTTTAAGTGGGGAGATGTTGTCACAAAATGTCACGGGTAGAGCGTACTGGTCGTATATAGCTCTTGTATCGGTTACACCCAAAATCTATTGTTCGAGGTGAAACAATTTCACAATATTCATGATCTATTCATGTAACACGTAAAAGCGTGCACATTTTAAGTGGCCGCCAGAGAGGCCGTGTCATAAGTTTAGTTTTGTGCTAATGCATGTAAACGTATAGGTATATTTTCCTTAAACGGCAAAATTGTATAAGGGCCTCGCGTGTAGATTCAATACTGTAGATTTAGCCACGTTTGTCACGGACTGAACGGGGCAAATAATGATTTGGGCGTAATGTTTGCTATAAAACCCATTGTCTTCTAGCTTTCGCCGGGATCATCGAAAGTACTTTGTTGGAACAGAGATTGGACGGCAAATTTCACAGGCAACATGTGGTTAGTAGTTTTATTAAACTTTTATCGTATATTTGTATTCAGTGGGCGGCGCCATCTTGTTTGGCGGTTACGACATCCGGTTAGCATTGATGTTTCTCAAACATAACTTTAGACTAGCATATGAGTTTGAAGTTACTTTATTAGATGTAATTATTGTAATTGATCATTAATTGTAAAACAATATTAATTTGATAACAGTGGATAATAGGTGCATTAGTTAACGTTGGCGTATAACTCAGTGATTGTAATACACGATTGTTAACATTGCGTGCAAACATAACTCAGTGAGTGTAATATATGAGTTATTTGATCATGTTTATATTACATGTATTAGGGGCATTGATTAACAGCGACGTACATAGCGTATACATGGCGTTGTAGAATATGTATACATTGCTACTCATCATTAGTACAGCTTACATATATTGATTGAATAATGATTTGTTTGGGTAATGATAATTATGCACGATTGTTATGTTTGTAAACCGACAGCTAAAACGTATGTATAATTACAGCCTAAGCCATCCAGGATATAAGCCATCCAGGGTTGGAGTAAGCCATCTAGGTTTGGATATCCAGGAGTGGAGCTAAGCTTCCACGAATAACGTTACAAGCGGTGGAGACGGTCCCCGTACCTGCGCAGCCAGGTTTTACTAACGATAACCCCCGGGACACAAGGTGGGCCCGTTACCAGTCCTCACTGGAGGAATATCATTCACAATCTCAGTGGAGATTAACTGTCATTGCATCGCGTCATCAACCCTTACAGAAGGCATTTGATGACAATCATCCATTGAATTCGCGCATCATCATCTTCATGAGCTCTCGCGCATCACAGTTATCGCGCTAGATCAACATTGTTATAGCTTTAACAACACTTCAGTGTCTTAGACATTCAGTATTTATAACAATACTAAGAACGTCTTAAACGTTCAGGAGAACATTCTTTTCATAGTTCATTTGTGTATTCGCTTGTTTTTTTAGATAATTGTATATATATTAAACATATTTTAAAAGTTGCATTAAACTTATGTAAATGCATTCACCGTCATTGATTCTTTCCTGAGTTAGCCCAACCACTAAGGTCATCCTGTGACACACTAAAAGAACTCAAAGCACTAGCCCGCTTTTTCAATATTATTATAAAATCTTTCTAAAAACATAAATAATATAAAAAAATATATATGAATATATAAAAAAATAATATTGACCTTTATATATGGCCTAACATGTACTTAATGGTGACCTTGAACACCAGACAAACAAACAATTATTTATTATGTGTAACGTTATGTGTGTGTGTGTGTTTGTGTGTGTGTCTGTTAGAGAGCAGCAGACTTCTGCCAGTAGCTTATATACCTTCTCCTATTTATTTTCTACGCGCTGCCTTATTACCAACAGTGTAGTACACGCCTATGAATGAACTTTAAAATATTATTATTATTGTTTTGTCGCGTGGAGATTGACCTATTTTTAATGGGACAGTGGCACTACGCGATAAAATAATAACACGTTGTAAATACTTACCTGGGTATACGCTGACCGGCCCACGCTGACTCCGTGCTGTGACAGACTTCTAGCACTAACAAACAAAATTGTCGACACCTGCTACACACTGATATTTGTGAATATGGGTAGGCCTAAAGTGCGAGAAGGAGTCCTAAAATCTATATTTGAAGCATTAAGAACATTATTTTTATATATTTAGAAACATACTAATGAAATATGTTTGCTGTAAAAAAAATAGTTAAATCAAACTTCAATGGGTTTTTTTGTCAATACTTTTGTGTTTTGACTCCATTTTTGACCATACGAAAAGGACTTTCCGTCTACGAAAAGGAGTCATAAAATCAATATCTAAAGCTGTATACACATTAATTTTATATATTTAGAAATAGATTATTAGAATGTGTTTGCTTTGAAGAAATTAGTTAAATCAAACTTTAAATGAATTTGTTGTCAATACTTTTGTGTTTTGACTTCATTTTGGCCATACGAAAAGGACTTTCCGTCTACGAAAAGGAGTCATAAAATCAATATCTAAAGCTTAATGCGTGTTGGTTTTATATATTATCAAA
Source organism: Cyrtodaria siliqua (assembly GCA_037043455.1). Lineage (NCBI taxonomy): Eukaryota > Metazoa > Mollusca > Bivalvia > Adapedonta > Hiatellidae > Cyrtodaria > Cyrtodaria siliqua. The sequence continues at coordinate 62,078 of JAWPHD010009353.1, read as the reverse complement.
TAGATTAGTAGAATATGTTTGCATTGAAAGAAATAGTTAAATCAAACTTTAAATGAATTTGTTGTCAATATTTTAGTATATTAAGACTCTCTTTTTACCGTACGAAAAGGACTTTCCTTCTGCGACTATGTCTTCATGTTAAAGCTGTTCGACTTTTATACCTACTTATTATGTAAATTACCTAAGTTCGAAACGCAGTTAAATGCCCTTCATAAAATTATTAATGTGTATAGAAACATATACACACAAACACAAAATAAACATGAAATAAAACTTATAATATTTAATTCAGTGAAGAATACTTCTGTGTTTTTATTCTGTCGTATTGCTTCACGAAAAGGAGTTTCCGCAACTGGGCTTTGCACACTTTCTTTTTTCAACTGAGTATAGATACCTTTACTGTATTGATATATAGTCACCAAACTCTTAAGAACTCAGTAAATATATGTATTAGTAATGAATGACATAAAAGGGGAAATTTATATACAAACAAATGTGTGTACTATCATTTCATGGAACAAGTCTCTAGTATACGAAACGTTCATATGTACTTATATATCCTAACGTATCTTTTTTTTCAATACATGTTACGCAGATATTCATACAAACTAATACTTTTTGTCGGGGCGTTGAACACCAGAGCCAGTGGTCTTGAGGTCGACTGTTCTATACCGACGGATCCTAACGTATCTTTTTTTTTAATAAATGTTACGCAGATATTCATACAAACTAATACTTTTTGTCGGGGCGTTGAACACCAGAGCCAGTCGACTTGAGGTCGACTGTTCTATACCGACGGATCATAATTACTCTATTAATTTTCTTTTTGCGTTCGGCGTGCGAGATCTTTCCGCGCGTTTTCTTTTCACCTGGTGTGGGTTTTTTCCAGCCGATGCTGTTTTCAATACAGTCCTTCTACCGTCGGTCGAAACTTTTAAGCTTTGATTAGACTTCCCCTTATCTTTTAAGAATCTCTGTGTGCGCTTACCCTTTTGTTCGAAAGCGAAAATTCCGCACAAAATTAGACGAACTGCTTACATTTCAGCCAAGGTAAGGGTACACTATAACATTACATCGTACATCATTTTACAGAAGAACAGTTACTTTAAACAATGTGATCTGAACTGGTGCGAGTATAAAATACAATTCAATTTAATTCACTAGTGCTACGTTTTATAAATACAAATCTCTGCATTGTTTGAAACAGTCGTTAATAGCGAATGCATTTTGAAAACATACATATGCATACTAATATATTATAATACATAAATAAGTTTCAAAAGTAATAAATAACCAAAAATGCTGCTAACTATAGTATACCAAATTACATAGATACATAATAACTATGATGTTCTTATATTCACAGGTACGTCTTTATTAACTTAGGCGGAAACGATATAGACACTGGGTGCGATCCATCGACTATCTTCCGGGACATTGTCGACATAACACTGAAACAAAGATGTTGGAGTGGAACATGTATTCGTCGCTAGCATTATTGAGAGGGGATCTTTCCCCAGTTGGACAGGGATGAACAGATCTAGATTCAACAAAGTGAGGAGATCGATAAACAAAAAAATAAGTGACTACTTTCGTGAGGACTTCGTCGATGTAGGAAAGAGAATACGGTTTCCTAAACATTATAATAAAGACTTGGTTCATCCGGGATATGAAGAAGGTGGTTTAAAAAGCTTCAAGTATAACATTCAACGATGTTTTGGGCGAACATTAAAATAATACCGTTAAAGTTTGCTCTTTATATGTATAAAATATGTTGTTATAAACTATGAATAAAGAAACGATTTTGACATACGCTGTTTCTGTTACCGGATTAATGTATTATTAACTCATTACAGATTATCTACATACATGACGAAGCAAATATTAAAATCATAAAACACATTCATGTAGTAATTTAATGTATTATACCTAATATTCTACTAACTTATTATTAACATTTGTCATCTGAGATTAAATCTCTAGCTCCTCCCTCTATTGATCGAAACAACTGATACCATGTGGCATTTAGTAAATAACAACTAACGCGTGTTATTAATCCTATTACCACTCCGCATCCCGATAAACAATTAACACGTGCCATTATGAAAACCATTCAACGCACGACATCTGTGCGAATCAAGACGCGTGCCTTTTATAACTGAATCAGCATATGAGAAGTTTCAGTAATACTACATTTTTCATGTATTGATGTTTTTTATAATGGAATAATTGAGAATATTTAATACTTATAGGCATTCAGATAAGACTGAACTTTTAGAAAAAAAATATCATTGAGAGAATTTAAACACACAAAAGAGACACACACAGCAATACGGATTTGTTTTGTGATAATTTCTACAATTATTCATCTGTTATTGATAAATATATGTGCATCTTTTAAGAAATGGAATACACAGATACATACCTCACAGCAAATACAATCCGTTTTACATTTTTCCGAACACACAGAACACAAATCACTACGTTTCCCCATTTTTAAAATGATAGAATAGAAGAATATTTGAAGCCATCCGATATATATATGAACTAAAACAAAATAATTACATTGGCTCAAAAATTAAAGATGTGATAATCCAATCAACGTCAATCAAAGGAAAAAGCGACAAAACTGTCAACTCAGTTTGTAAAAGACAAACAATTAATTTAACGTTTGATTTCATTTATTTTTTTCAATATTCTATTAATCTGTTTCTTAATATAACATCTCTATATATTTTCAATATTCTATTAATCTTTATTAAAGTTTCTTATTATATAAACAGAATTTGTATAACACTTTAAGATATTGATTTTTTGACTTCTTTTCGTAGTTGAAAATCCTTTTCCGCGTATGGTAAAAGGAATGTCAAAACACAAAAGTACTGACAACAAATTCATTTAAAGTTCGATTTAACTATTTTTTTCAATGCAAACATATTCTATTAATCTATTTGTTAATATATAAAAACAATTTGTATTAAGTTTTAGATATTGATTTTATGACTCCTTTTCGTAGACGAAAAGTCCTTCGTAAGGCCAAAATGGAGTCAAAACACAAAAGTATTGACAAAAAATTAATTTGAAGTTTGATTTAACTAATTTTTTTTTACTGCAAACATATTTCATTAGTTTGTTTCTAAATATATAAATATAATTTTCTTAATGCTTCAAATATAGATTTTATGGCTCCTTTTCGTAGCGGAATCTCCTTTTCGCGAAAAGGACTCCTTTTCGCACTTTAGGCCTACCGTGTGAGGGTACCTGGTCCCCCTCACTGCGCGTTATCGCGTATGTAGTGACGAGAACCAGTCTCGTGTTTGAACACATCGACCTTTACATGTATGTGCCCCAATGTAATCACGTGGCCTGTGACCGACTTTTTGTGGCGATTATAATAGCATAACGTTACGTAGCTGTGATTATTGAGCAATATTATTGGGCAATATCGTTTCACAGCAATTTCATATAGCTGTTAACCATGTATCGAATATTGAGATTGTTGTTGTTGTTTGCTCTCTCTCTCTCTCTCACACACACATAGTAGAGGTCTTTTATGAAAATATTGTAAAATAAAGAAATAAATTCGAACACAAGCGATTTTTGGCATATATAGGGTGCCTTGTATAACATACTAAAAATCTTCCAAAATCGGCTGATGCTAAATGCCTTTTTTGGGGGGCTTAAATTCACTGGGAGCCCTAAATTCTACTCCACAGCATATTTTGGAACATGAGGCTGGCCACAGAAATATTAACAAACAGAATGGTCTCTTGCACCTATTTGCATTAATGGTCTCGCCATTTCTCGTGACACCAACGAGACCGGGTCGTGAACGGCCATTTTGTGAAGTACCGCCAATAGCGAAATGTGAACGACATACAATTCGACCAAACATACGTATATTGTGACATGTTATGTGCATGTTTTGGATATAATTTCAATGTAAGTATAAATTTACGATTAATATTACTTTGTCTATGTAATAAACACATATAAAATCATTAAAAAAAAAATTTGGCAGCCATTTTGGATTATTGCCGCCAACATTGAATTATTTTTAGATGGATTATGGTTCTAATATTTGCACAATATATGTTTATACATTCATGGCATTTTTTAGCTTTATCAAAGATGTAGAACTGAAGTTAAAGGCCGATTCCAGAAATTCGCATTTTTTAAAATATTCTCCCACTTTTTACCTCAAAAAAAGGCATTTAGCATCAGCAGACTGTGGAAGATTTTTAGTATGTTATTTAACAATGCCTACTCATTACATATGCCAAAATTCGCTTGTGTTCGAATTAATTCCCCTATTTTCATAAAAGACCTCTACTAACATGCTTGCTTGCTTGCCAGCTCGCTGTATGTTTACTTCCTTATTTCTTTATTTATTACTTCGATCTACGATCGTCTTAATTAATAAATAAATCCTAAATCCGTTCTTTCCTCCTTAACCTACCCCTTTAGCTGACTTTATTTATTATCATAAAATATTATTAAATTATATTATGAAATTCTCACCACGAGTCATGCGTGACTCCTCTCTCTTACATCATGTAACTCCAATGTTAAAATGTCACATATTTAATGATTTGTTGCAACTTAAGAACTATTGGTCCCCCATATTTATATATAAAAAATGTATGGGGTATGGTCATTTTTTTTTGTGACTTCCGGTTTCAAAACGAGTACACTTCTTTCGATCGAGCTCCTTACTTAAATTATATTTTCTCTTTTATAAACTTCTACCTGGCACAGATACATTCATTTTTTGGTTAGTTTGTATCCCTATTGATACCCCTGTAACTATTTGATATCCAGTATGCAGATTAGCGGAGATTGGAGGACATGTCAACCCACACAGTACCCCACCCACTAAATTTCAACATATACTGTATACTTCCGGTTTAGATCCGCTGTCATGTTCCAACAGTACATCACTCTGTTCACTGTATGTACATTTCTTATCTGCTACAGAATCACCTTTATAGACCATGGCCAATCTCTTTAGCACAGTGATGACATTGAGAATATCAAATATAGTGAAGACAGACGCTTATCTACAGACTCCCGTTCAATACAATTCATTGCAACAATGTTCGGCACAAGGAAGAAACCACAGGGACCTGTTTGTAAAGATCGCCTAGTGCTCTGCTAGATATGCAGCCTCCTACTTTTGGACACTATTGAACCAAACCCAGGACCGAGGCCCTTAAAGTATCCTTGTGGTCACTGTAAAAAAGCGGTTAAGTGGACAACACCTGGCGTTCGCTGCGACTCCTGCAAGACTTGGTATCACCAAGAATGCATGGGAATGAATGACAATGTTTACTCTGCTCTAAAAAACGTCAGTTGGGAATGTATCCAGTGTGGACTCCCTAACTTCTCTTCATCTCTATTTGATACATCAATATTCGAGACCTCAAATTCCTTCGAACCGTTATCACAGGGCTACCAGAACATATCGTCCGAACATGAACTTAGCTTCAACAGCCCCAGGGCAACATCCTCACCCAATCGCAGTACCCCACAACCCAGACCAAGAGTACTTACATCCACATCTAGTACCGCGACCGACACATCCTTTTCGGTCCGTATTCAGCATCCAAGTTTTACTGGCATCAGTGAATCACAGCTCATACATCGCAGCTCCAAACAAAGAGACGACCTGCCCATGAAAGTCCTCGTGATAAACTGTCAGTCCATCGTTGACAAGAGACCCCTGCTAGAAAACCTGATTGAAACAACCAAAGCGAACATTGTCATCGGGACAGAGTCGTGATCGAAACAACATCATCTATCGACAGAAATATTTCCAGATGATTTCAAGGTATACAGGAAAGATAGGTCAGGTCAAGGAGGAGGCGGTGTATTTATACTTGTACTTGTATCAAATGCATTTGAGAGTACCGAACCGGAGGAACTTCAGGTTGAAGGCGACAGTGAACTTGTTTGGGCAAAATTAACAATTACAAGAGCAAAACATCTCTATATAGGTTCATTCTATAGACCTCCAGACAACAACAACCCCGATTGTCTTGCAAAGCTTCATACCTGTCTTTCACGGATCCCACAGTCAGCACACATTTGGCTAGGTGGTGACTTTAACCTACCAGACATTGATTGGACAAGCAACAGTGTAAAGCCATATGCAACAAGATCCTCACAGAGCCATGATCTATCAGCAGTGACTACTACCTAGATCAACTTGTTTTAAGCCCAACTAGGATAACTGAGGACACATAAAACATCTTGGACCTGTTTCTCACAAACAATCAATCACTGGTAAACACAGTTGCAATTATTCCAGGAATATCTGACCATGAGACCATCTACATAGAGTCGAGCCTGCGACCATCAAAAATCAAAACAACACCAAGGAAAGTCTTCTGCTACCGAAAAGCCAACTATGATGCCATCAAAGATGAACTTGTACAACTGGAAAACACCTTCACTACAATGAGTGAAAGATCAACAGCTGAAGAGTTATGGACATTATTCAAAGGGGAACTACTCAGTCTCATAGAAAAGTATATACCATCAAAGCTCTTAAGAGGAAATAAACATAAGAAGCCATGGATCGACAGGACAGTCAAAGCAGGAATCCGTACAATGAACAAACTCTTCAAACGCATAAAAAAGTCAGGAAAGGCAAGTGATGTTAGAAAATACAAGGAATCAAAAAAGAATATCCAACGAGCAGAACGACAGTCCTTTTGGAATTATATAAACAACATTATTGAAGTTGGGACCCCAGACGATGTAAGACCAAGTAAACAGAAAAGATTCTGGCATATATCAAATCCATCAGAAAGGACAACACTGGCATTTCTCCACTCAAAAGCATGGGACGCCTCTTCAACAACCCTAAGGACAAGGCAGACATACTGAATAACCAATATCAGTCAGTCTTCACCCAAGAGGATACTACTTCAGTTCCTGACCCAGATGGTACCCCTTTTCCATCCATGATTGACATCATAGTCACCACTGAGGGAGTCGGAGCACTATTGCTAAAAATCAACCCCACGAAAGCATCAGGCCCTGATCAGATCCCAGCCAGAGTCCTTAAAGAGTGCCACAAGGAAATCGCACCCCTTTTGGCGATCATCTTCAACATAGCCATACGCACAGGAGTCACGCCCACAGACTGGAGACAAGCCAACGTTATAGCAGTCTTCAAGAAAGGGGAGAGATACGATGCCAGCAACTATCGCCCAGTTTCACTCACCTGCCTATGCTGCAAGCTATTGGAGCACATAGTCGTCAGTAATGTGCTGAAACATGTGGACATGTATAACATCCTGACTGATTGCCAGCATTGTTTCCGGGCAAGAAGAAGCTGCGAGACACAACTCATGACACTCTTTCACGAGCTTGCTTCCTCGTTAGACACTGGGATCCAGGTTGATACGGTCATTCTCGACTTTTCTAAAGCATTCGACCGAGTCCCACACAAACGCCTCCTCAAGAAACTCAACCACTATGGCATCAGAGGTAGCACATACAAGTGGATTGAATCTTTCCTGTCCAACAGACATCAGCAAGTGACAGTAGAGGGCTCTACATCAGACAGTGCAGCAGTGCTAAGCGGAGTCCCTCAGGGTACCGTCCTCGGCCCGCTCCTGTTCCTCCTCTTTGTAAATGACCTCCCAGACGAGTTAGCCTCTAAAACAGGACTGTTTGCAGATGATGCCATTGTATACAGACAGATAAGGAAAGAAGATGATTGCCTAGCTCTCCAACAAGACCTTCTGACGCTAGCAGATTGGGAACAGAAATGGGGCATGGAGTTCCACCCACAGAAATGTAGTATTCTCCGTGCCACAAGGTCCAAGAACCCTAAAATCCACAACTACAGATTAAAAGGGCACACTCTACTAGCGTCTGACACAACCAAGTACCTAGGCGTAGACCTCCAATCAACTCTTTCCTTCAAAAACCACATCGACAGAGTCAGCAAAAAGGCTAATTCTATGCTAGGGTTCCTGAGGAGGAACCTAAGATCACCGAAAAAGGACACCAAGACAAATGCATATATTAGTCTGGTGAGACCACATGTGGAGTATTGTGCGACAGTTTGGAACCCACACCATGCAGACCAGAGCCATAAACTAGAAATGGTACAGAGACGAGCGGCGAGGTACGTTACCAACCGCTACAGAAATACCAGTAGTGTAACCTCCATGTTGGATCACCTGCAGTGGCAGACACTTGAAGACAGACGTTCCAAGCTCCAACTAACACTCCTCTAAAGTGGTCAACGACTTAATAGACATCCGCTGCTCAGAGTACCTCACTCCGTCTACAACACATACAAGAGCACTACATTCCAGGAAATTCCAACACTTTTCTGCAAAAACGGGCACATTCAAGTTTAGTTTCTTTCCGAGAACTATCCCTGCCTGCTGCAGCTGAGGCCCCCTCCTTGGTACACTTCAAGGGGGAGCTTTCCGCTTTCTGCCCTTAAACCAGAATCTCAACTAAACCTACTATGAGTCAAGTGATGATGTGAAGCTGTGTCAGCGGGGACACACTTGTCCCTGGTACCGCCTCGGAAGCTGAATTGGTTCATATCAGATGATTCTATGTAGGTTTGGGCATCTTACCTGTACCTCTATCTTTATTACCTATAACGTTACACATTTATTCTTGTATTTATTTACCTTATAGCAATATTTACGTCTATTATTGTCTGTATTATTTATTCTAGTTCATCCTGTACTTGTTTCTCTTAACTCTTATTTTATCTTGTGCTCACATTATAAATAACCGCGATGCAAAGTCGTTTTTCCGTTGAATGATTGTCATATTTTGACAGATCAACGTATATTATAGATGTAGATGTAGAAGAGAAATGTTCGACCAAATGCACATTTTAGGCATGAGCAATGTCAACCGATGTCCCAATCTCTACCCAGAGTTGTCGTTCCTTGCATGTAATGCCTCTGGGAGAGATTGCCGATGTCCATGTAATTCGACACTATTGAACCTCGGACAAAATCCTTGGAATTTCATTGGATTAGAGCGGTCACATGGTGAAAAATATATCGACCAACGTAAAAAAATCAGTTTTTTTTTTTATTTATTCCAAAAAGGTGCTCGATGCTGACGCCTTGCCCCCTATAAATCTGACTGACCCCACATATTTCCGTAGGGGACAGTAGCAAACCCAATAACTAATTATGTTCACGAATTATAAATAGTAAAGCTATCTCATTTTAAACACTATTGATACATCAGAAGGATTTTTTTTTCTGAATCTTCCTTAACATATACAGAACATATATATATACATTTTCACATATTGATATTAATCATGCAACATGTGTATATGCATTTTCGATAAACATGTAACTCACTATCTTTTTTTCTTATTGTGTCAAATGATTTCCAATGTACCAAGTATTTTATTTTAAATATAAATATAACAATAATAATATTATGTTATTCTGCAAACAGATTACTGGAGAAAGGAAATGTTAAATCATGTATTCATGCATTTTATGTAAAAGATATGCATTTGTATATTTTCAAATATGCATATATACACATATACTAAAAAAAAAGAAAAAGAAGCTTAGCAAGCTGTAGGAGGCCATGGTGTCTGCGCCGGCCATGGAGTCCGCGGATACTATGGCCTAGGCGCAGGAGGCCATGGTGTCCGCAAGGCCATTGTGTCCGCAGGGGGCGTCTCAACGTTAGAGAGAGAAAGATATGGTATTAAAGCTTAGCGAGCGATGAAATAATAACTAAATGTGGAAATCATTACGTGGTCCGAGCATTATCTTTCATACCCCATCCAACAGCGAAAACGAGGTTGGCTGGGTTATAAAATTAAACCTTAATTTCGGCTTAAAAGTATGTATATTGTAAAATTAAAGCAGTTAATTAATATGTAATTTTAAACAGGTTATCGATTTTTTTCCGTAATATATTTTCTTTCAGCATGTTTTATTGTCGAAAAATCCTGCTTATATAAGCTTTCCTATTGCTTAATGGAATTAAGGCGGGACCACGTAATGTTAAATTAAATTCAGTCTTCTTTAACGGCTCATAAACACAATATTGGTTGTTTAAAGCCGCCCTAGAGAAAGATGAAGTTGCTCCTTTTGCGCGTTTTTGGGTTCACTGTGTTCTGTGAAAGCTGCATTTCCTGTTCGACTTTTATACTTATTTTTGGTATCATAACTTATTGAGTTGGGGCAAATTGAAGTGAATATTGTTCAATGGCCCATCAAAACATTATAGGTTATTTACAGCCGCGCCAGAGAAAGTGGAAGGTGGTATTATATTTCATTGATGGTGAAATAATGACTCAATAAGTCAATTGAATTGAATTTAATATTGTTTAACGGCTCATCAACACAAATATAGGTTATTTAGAGCCGCGCTAGAGAGAGGGACGAGCTATCAAGAGACCATTACCTAAAAATGTGACATTTTCATGCAACTTTTCTACGCGGACTCACAATGCTGTACACAGCGTTATCACTGGGCCTGGTGGCTCGATACATAAATTGTACGATGCTGTTGGGAGTCTTATTCCGTATAGAAGTCGAGTGGAGACAGGTCTACAAATGTCCCAAAGAGCGTCTGAAAACAAAAGGCGAGGAAAATAACATTAGCCAGCAAAATTAAACGCAAAATTAGAAGAAGCAGACTGTACCTTCTCTGTGAAAAACACCAAGAAAAAAATGCATACGAGCGCAACAATTTAAGCAACGAAAATCCAACTCTCGACGAAAAAATGGCCCGAAAACCAGATATCTCCACTTCAGAACCAGATCATTCCTACACCCGAACTTTAACTAAAAAGAGACAAGCAGGTGCATGCGTTAAAGTGAAGGTTCCATATGTTCAGCATGTGTTTCCAGTGTAAGGTGACTGGCCCATGCACAGATTGGGTTATGACATGTTTGACAGACCTCCAACGATATTTAGCCTGGGGGCCTCATTGCGTAACAGTTTGTGAGCTAAAATAAAAGCAAGTCGGTGTGCATAGGCCATCAGGCCACTTAAGCTTTTTCTGTCCATAAGCAGGTTTGTCTATACCACTCCCACTCTAAATAAAATCAAAGTACCGAAGGTACTGAGAGCATGCTGAACTATGATAAAATTGCATCTTAGAATAAGGTCATGTTTGATTACAATGAAACCGGAACTGGATTCAAAATCCATACTGTTTGTTTACAACAGTTTTGATAAATCCTGAACAAGATTTGAGAAACCGCGAATCCTGCCCTCGGGATGGATTCGTGCAGATTCCAGACGGATCATTCAGAACACTTCGGCCAATGATGCTACGAATGACAACATATCAGGCCTAAAAAAAGTGTTTGTTTCGGGTAACATCTTCAAAACAATAAGGTAGGGCAGGGATTTTTTTTTGATTTCCCCCCCCCCCACCCCTCCAACTTTGGATGGCTAAAACAGAACCTTGGCTGCCCCCCCCCCCCCCCCCCCCCCCCCCCCCCCCCCCCCCTCCAACTTTGGATGGCTAAAACAGAACCTTGGCTGGACCTTGGAACAAGGTGTGTATTGAATGTTCTATGCATTAACTGTTATTTCATTAAATAAATAAAACATTCAATAGTAAATAAACTTAATAAACCTGACAATCCTGTACTACTAATCAAAAGCTGTTCTTGTGTACACTGGTCACAGATAATGTTTTTCCATTTGCAGGCTTTGAAGGACAGATTTAAATTCAATGATTTCAAGACATATTAAGGCTTTTAGTATTTAAAATTTACCCAAGGGTTAAAATATTCATAAAGACCAGGCATTCACAATTTATTTTTATTTATCAAGTAATTTATATTAACTTGTTAACTAGGGTTAAACAACAAACCGCATTAAAAATACACTCACAAAATATTGATGACTATTAAATATTTCTGTGTGTTTACTCAATATATTATTTTGTTCATGATGACGCTGACATCATTTCATTCATTTATATTTACATTTCTAATGTAAATACTTTTATAACGCATACAAAATTAGAAACATCCATTTGACCATGAATTACATTTTAATTACTTCACGCGCAGTTAAAACAAGAAAATACAAGTGACGTGTGACGTGAGTATACCATAAAAGGTTAGGAAGGCGAGGCTAAACGTTTACGCTGTCCCATTTGCCTTGATAAATATAGGTGTTATTCTGCATTTTTATCAATTTAGAGAAGAAAATGGTTAAGAAACGGGCCATATGGGTATTGATTGAGTACAATAATAATATAAATATAAGGAATACATTTTATTTTTTTAACATTCATGGGACTATGAATAGCATCCGGTCGCGAGCAAAGTTAACAATCCCTTCTGGATTCACTTACTTTGCACGTGACCTGATTTTATTCAGTGCCATGAATGTTAAAAAAATAAAATGTATTCCTTAAATACATTGGGTTGAGATATAATCTAGTGGTTTAGTGGTAAATGTTTATTCTGATGAAGGCCTTTGGTCGAAAACTAATAAATTGCGTAAACACATAGAAATGTTTATTGTACAGATCCCTATGGGTCAAAAAAGTAGAAGCAAACCTTTTTTAGGCCTCAGATTATTGAGATAAGGCACACAAAAAAACAGGTGTGTTTCCCCTCGGCCGACTGACCCTAAACTTTTTAAAGCAAAAAAAATAAAATCCCTACCCACCTACCCTATTTTATTTAGAGCTGCTAGGGGAAACACACCTCTTTTTTGGTCTAATAATGATTGTGTATCTTATGGTTTTTTATATATCACTAATTGTTTCTTATTCATTTAGATCATTTATAATATCAATAAATCAATGCTATACAGAACTATACTATTGCTAAAATCTATTTTCAGTTTTAGCATTTGATCATAACGTACGGATTTACCAAACCAGATTCATCAAACCGGTTTCGGTTTTTAATTTATTTTGTTTCCGTTGTGTTTTACGCCATTTATCAACAGATCAATTAGGTTTTGTATCAAGGTTAGCAACCTACGTCACGCGCACGCGCAAAAACGGATCCGTTTACATACACGGAAGAGCTGGCAAGTGGATTTTATTAAGATTTACAAAACATTTGGTAAATTGACAATGCCCACCGGGGTAGCAACCTTCGTCACGCGCACGCGCTAAAAACAGATCCGTTTACATACACAGAAGCTCGATTCGGGAGCTGGTAAGTGGATGTTTACCAAGATTTACGAAACATTTGGTTGATTGACAATGCCTAATGTACCGCATGGATTAGAAGGCTTTTATTAAACCTTAAATAAGCTGTAAATTCCCAACAGTTTGTCTGTTTACTTCGATACAATCGCATTTCCACCAAAATGTAAACGGTACCCGGCTTTGAAATGAGTTTGTATCTGACGAACGGCTGGGAGTTTATAGCTTATGTAAGGTTTAATAAAAACCTTCTCATCCATGTGGTACGTTAGGCATTGTCAATCAACCAAATGTTTCGTAAATCTTGGTAACGAAGGTTGCTACCCTTGTGTATGGCGGCCAGTTTAATTGGTGGAGGAAGACCTCAGCTACTTGAGACGAACTCAGATACAAAATTCCCCGCCATTCTGTCAAAGCTACGCAATTTTATCTAATGGGATTCAATTTTGGTACAGTTTGGCACAATCACGCGTTCTGTTCTGTCACACATGTATTTATAAAACATCAAAGACCACATATCTTTACGATTACATTGTTCAGAATGTAATGACGACGCGCGGGAATGGTTACCGTCCGTGTTATCGAGGTATAGACAGGCGATGTGTACCAGTAGGGTACCAGGTTCGCGCGCAATTGGAGAAGGAATTACAAAGGATAGTTGCTTATGCGATAACCATTACTGACCAAACCTATTACATATTATATGAAGACTATAAAGGCCATGTCACAACATATATGTATAGTTCTTAAATATATAAATCCAAGAAAGATGGAAGATATGCGTTTGCAAGAGAAATGAATTATAAAATTAACTGGTTACAAATCTCAATAAACTATCCTGGGAGATGATCACGTGATGAAGATGATTGATCTATTTATAGACAGTACGGCAAAACTTTGGAACAATAGATGAATTTGCTACATAAACAATATATAATTTAAGCAATGTATAAAATAAAATATTTGAAATTTTTAAATGACATTACCGTATTTGTATCCGCACTACAAAAGAAGAAACACCTGTTAAAATATCAGGCAATGTGTCGATTCATCAGTGAGGCTGTAGTTAGGATTCGTGAAAAAACATGGTTAATAAACCTTGGTGAACAAGTTCATCATGCTAAAAATCAGGAGACTCATCGCATGCCAGTGCAGCAGATTTGGAGTTTTTTTTAAACCCATTTGGCTATTTCTCCAAACACGAGTATTTATCAGACAACATATAATCAAATCTTAAACCGAATCAAACATTTTGTCAACCGAAGTGAAGTGGTTTAGTGGTATGAGTGTCTGACCTTTAATCGGGAGGTAGTGGTTTCGAGTCCCCCGGCCGTGTCATACCAAAAACGTTACACATGTTAGTAGTTACTTGTAAAAATAAGTATAACAGTCGAACAGGAAATGCAGCTTTCACAGTAAACCCAAAAACACGCAAAACGACAAACATGAATGGCAATGTTAATAAGGAATAAAGGCATATGACCTCACAAACACAAAACGGTCAGTGGCACCCTAATGCTTGGAGGTTCTACGTCTGGTGGACCCGGTGTCAGAATAGTGTGGTATTCCAGTGTGGCAGCACTTTACCTTTTTGATGAGGATAGACTCTAGAAAGATACCTAGCACTACACACAGTCACTCACTAGACACTCCACACTCAGTTGTGCCCAGTTGTACCGGGATTCTCTGGTGGCTATCAGTGTGGACCGACCATAATACTTAAAATTAAACACACACAGTGAGTGACACAACCTTTTTCAGTTATTTACCTGCGACCTACAAAGAATCATCAAAATTCACTGAAAAATAAAATGGTCTATGCGAGTTTCAAACCATGAATGTCTGCATTTCCTGTTCGACTTTTATACTTACTTTTATTCGGTTTGAGAATCACTATGCTTTAACACTGAGCTATGTAGTCAATTGAAGATTCTAACACGACCTGCGAAGTCTTTCATATACACAAAGAAGAGAGACAGCTGTATGTTATTCTACGTTAAAATACAGCTGTTTCATTAATTCCCCGCGTATTTTTCATCCGTTGGAAGCGCCACGTTACATGACGTCACTTGGTAAATATACGTCACGAAGACAAACTCAACAGTAATTTTAATGAAATGTTAATTACAACAAACTTGCCATGCTCCCAAACCGTGCACACCCCCGATATATATAAACCCATCATATGCATCAGTACATATAACATTAATAAGAATCTTGAACAAGGTGAGAACGTTTGACGTCATACAGCGCAAGCTATATGACGTAAGCAATTACTTTAATTGTTTGTCACGTGACTACTAGTGTATTGAAACGCAGAACTTTGTATACGGGGGGCGCCCAATTGAACAGCCTGTAAACATAGCAGCCCGATTACCTTGACCTCCGAGATAATATATAGTGCCTCAACAATAACGTAAACAATGGGGTTATTGTTGTGTTAACGCACTCGTGATTTAATTACTACGCTTCCGAACTCCTAACTGTATTTTATTCACCGATAAAACACAGGTACTTATTTATTATTTCTTTAATAGCGTTAATTTTATCGATATACGTAAGAAATAATAAATATGTACCTGTGTTTTATCAGTGAATAAAATACAGTTAGGAGTCCGGATTGCGTAGTTATTAAATCACGAGTGCGTTAGCACGAGTGATTTAATTACTCGCATCCGAACGACTAACTGTGTTTTATTCAGCGATAAAATACAGGTACGTATTTATTATTTCGATTCTATTTCGATTCGCCGGTGTCATGTTATAAATTGCACCGGCAGAATGTTATACAATAAATGGTATATGGCCACTTAAATACCAGTAATTTGTAAAGCACAAATGCCATTATGTCCAAAGACTGTATAACAATGGTACTAGTATCTCCCTTGCTTGAGGCTCAGCATATAAAGCCTAGTGCTAGGACAGGTCGGGCCCTTGTCAGTATGTGACTGGTTGTGGTATCATTTAACGGCGGCGTATTTCAGCGGGGTAGCAATGTAACGTTAATTTGAGCTCACTGCTAAAAATTGTCATCGTCGTGATATATACACTTGCAGCAACTTGAAACTGAATACAACTGATCGAGCAATTATTTCAGTGTATTTGGGTAATAATGTGGGTCTATATTACAGTTATACTATCTAGAATTAAGTAATAAACTACTTATGACATTATTGAACATATCCCATATTTACCATATCTCCCAATTTCCATATAATACCCAATATTTAGTGAGTAAATCGGTCTGAATACTTTTGAGGGAGACATGGGATGCGCTTGCAATTTTAGGCATCCTAGGTGTTCCTCAGTTGCTATAAAATACCTTCCTCAACATGTGATATACCTCCTTTATGTGCATATAAGGTAATAAGATCACTCCACTTATATTACTGTGGAAAACAATTCAATAATTGATATAGGTATAACATGGGACTGATCCGGTGGACGCGTTGGGACGATTTTTGGAGTGATGACAACGCAGCCACAACGGTCCAGGATCAATCACATACACTCATATATATAATGTAATACAACTGCACTGTTTGACGTCCCAGTGGATCAGCTTGTAAGTTTTGTTTGCTGGCTCAAAAACACTGACATTATTGATTATATCCCATACTTACCATATCTCCCAATTTCCATATAATACCCAATATTTAGTGAGTAAATCGATCTGAATACTTTTGAGGGAGACATGGGATGCGCTTGTAATTTTAGGCATCCTAGGTGTCCCTCGGTTGCTATAAAATACCTTCCTTAATATGTGATATAACTCCTTCATGTACCTATAAGGTAATAAGATCACTCCACTTATATTACTGTGGAAAACCATTCAATAATTGATATAGGTATAACATGGGACTGATCCGGTGGACGTGTTGGGGCGATTTTTGAGTTTGATGACAATGCAGGCACAACGGTCCTATCACATCACATACTCTCATATATATAATGTAATAAAACTGCACTGTTAGACGGCCCAGTGGATCAGCTTGTAAGTTTTGTTTGCTGGGCTCGGTAACAATGACATTATAGAGAATATGCTATATCTACCATATCTCCCAAGTTCCATATAATACCCAATATTTAGTGAGTAAATCGGTCTGAATTGTTTGTCATTTAGTTAGACGGTCGTTGAACTAGCTTTCTATCTGGTTATCAATACGGAGTTTTCTAAATTATATTGATTGGGTTACTTTAATGCAAATTTAGGTTACTGTTCTTAGCTAGCCTAGACGGTTGTCGTACTGGCTTTATAGTACAGACCAACGACATATCTATTTTCTGCATGTATACGCGTATAGGCATCGTCATCATTTTGTTTTCTGTTGTTCAATACACCAATCTTTTAAACATATCCTGCAGCATAATCCACATTGTATAAAATGTATAAACTACCCATGACAATATCATATCCCATATTTACTATACACCTCCTCAATAGGAGATATACCTCCTGCATGTACCTATAAGGTAATAATATATATCTTGTCTTTGCATTTAACTATATTTGGAAGGAAATAATCCACAATAAAAAAGTGTAGTCTTTAAAAAAAAAAAAAAAAGTGAACTTCGATAGTAGTATCATTATCTTTATCAAGTGGATTCGCAATATCTATAACTTCATAACTGATGTAATTTTTAAAATATACGGCCAGCCCCCCACAAGTGATATCCTTTTTATTAAAATATTTCAATTCATGCCTGAAACCAGAATAGCTTTAATATTATTTTGGCTAAAATTTGTTTCTTGTATACAGAGTAATTAAAATCTAAAAATATTTTGATTTCGGCGTGTTTTATATGTATAATCCCCCCCCCCCCTCACACACACACACACACACCACCCCACCCCCACCTACCCACCCCGCATTAAAGAAAATTATGTAAACGGAGTTTTTCATTTTACTTCCTGTGCTATATTTGCTCGCTTAAATACCCGATTTCGACATGAGATGGTGAACACGAAGTTACAAATAAAGACACGCCTACAAAGAAGAAATCGATTGGTATAATGACTCCGTAGTTTTAAGGATGAGATTCTGGATTATTTCCGTTCGTTTACACCGAATAGTGTAGTTTACCTGTCTCTGCGGTGGATCTAAATAACCTATAATGTCTTGATGGACTGTTTAACAAAATTCAGTTAAATTCAATTGCATTATTTAGTCAATAACTCACCATCAATACTTTATAATACCACTTTCCACTCTCTCTTGGGTATAGATATCAACTGATGTGTATGCTCAGGGGCGGCTCTAAATAACCTGTAATGTGTTGATGAACTGTTCAAAAATATTAAATTATAATTGAAAAATTCAATGTTCTAATTATGTCATTATTTCACCATGCAATACGTTAATAATACCACTTTCCACGCTCTCTGGGGTATAGACATCAATTGATGTGTATGCTCTGGGGCGGCTGTAAATAACCTGTGATGTGTTGATGAGCCGTTAAACAATATTCAATAAAATCAATTTCCCCCCACTCAATAATAAGTTATAATACCACATTCCCCTAGCTCTGGGGCGGCTCTAAATAACCTATAATGTGTTGATGAGCCTTAAACAATATTCAATTCAATTCAATTGACCTATTTAGTCATTACTTCACCACTCAATAAGTTATAATACCACCTTCCACTTTCTCTGGGGCGGCTCCAAATAACCTATAATGTGTTGTTGAGCCTTTGAACAACATTCAATTCAGTAAAATTTCCCCCCACTCAATAAGTTCTAATACCAACTTCAACTTTCTCTGGGGCGGCTCTAAATAACCAATATTGTGTTTATGAGCCGTTAAACAAGAATTGGTTAGAGAATATTTCATGGCGGGGATTTCTTTATTTACACTGTCCCATTTAATTGGGATGACAATAGGGTAAGTGTGAGGTTGGTGCACCCTAGAAATTGGTTTAAACCCCCAGTGGCCTTTTTGGTCACTGACCGTTCCAATGCGGAAGCCCTATTTTCAACCCTTTTGTGTTTGTGATGTCGTTTGCATTTTTTATTATTTTTGCCTTCTCGTTTGTCTGTTTGCATGTTTTTTTTGTGTTTTGTGGTTGACTGTCGTCATTGAATGCTACTTTCCCTGTCCGATTTTTATATCTTTCTTGTTACCATGGCAACCACATTTCTTATGTGGCAGGGTCTTCCCCCAGGTGCTTTAAAGCACTGCAGGGACGCTGTGTCTGATTTCCAAATACCCATGGTGACTACAAAGCTGCCGTTGTGCTTTGATCTTATCAGAAAGCCAGATAAACTAGTTTGTCCTGTAATTAGATCAGGGCTATACATCACAGTAGCATGCAGGCTTGACCTATCACACTGGACAGTCATGCACATCAACGCCTTTGAATCATGATAGCATATATATAGCATAGCAACCTTCTTTGAGTGTGTAAGAAACATCTTGGCTTCCTTTGAAAAACATTGCACAATAAATTATGCTCTACTGGTGTAATTGGTAAGCTGTTTTTACATATATATAGTGTATCATTGGCAGTTATCCTTATATATATGTAGGTAGTTTACCTTAAGCGTTCACATGGGTTGCCGAATTTGCATATTCTTGATCCAAATAATTATCCCATAAGTCAAAATTATTTAATAGTTTGTGTTTAGTGAAAATAAACCACAAATGCATTTGTTTGAATTAGAATCAAATTTAATCTTATATTCATTCCTATAATGTGTTAATGAGCCATTAAACAAGATCCAACAAAAGATGTTTGTAAAACATATATGCCCCCCTTCAAAGACCATGACACAAATTTCGAGTGCCAAATTTCCCCCCACTCAATAAGTTCTAATACCAACTTCAACTTTCTCTGGGGCGGCTCTAAATAACCAATATTGTGTTTATGAGCCGTTAAACAAGAATCAATTCAATTCAATTTTCTCACTTAGTCATTATTTCACCAATCTCTAAGCTTTAATACCACCTTCCCCTCTGTTTGGGGCGGCTCTAAATAACCTATACTGTGTTAATGAGCCATTAAACAAGATCCAACAAGAGATGTTTGTAAAACATATATGCCCCCCTTCAAAGACCATGACACAAATTTCGATTGCCAGCTGTTCTTGAGTTATCGTGTAGACAAGCAATTTTAGTGATTTTTACACTTGTTGGTTAGAGAATATTTCATGGCGGGGATTTCTTTATTTACACTGTCCCATTTAATTGGGATGACAATAGGGTAAGTGTGAGGTTTGGTGCACCCTAGAAATTGGTTTAAACCCCCAGTGGCCTTTTTGGTCACTGACCGTTCCAATGCGGAACCCCTATTTTCAACCCTTTTGTGTTTGTGATGTCGTTTGCATTTTTTATTATTTTTGCCTTCTCGTTTGTCTGTTTGCATGTTTTTTTTGTGTTTTGTGGTTGACTGTCGTCATTGAATGCTACTTTCCCTGTCCGATTTTTATATCTTTCTTGTTACCATGGCAACCACATTTCTTATGTGGCAGGGTCTTCCCCCAGGTGCTTTAAAGCACTGCAGGGACGCTGTGTCTGATTTCCAAATACCCATGGTGACTACAAAGCTGCCGTTGTGCTTTGATCTTATCAGAAAGCCAGATAAACTAGTTTGTCCTGTAATTAGATCAGGGCTATACATCACAGTAGCATGCAGGCTTGACCTATCACACTGGACAGTCATGCACATCAACGCCTTTGAATCATGATAGCATATATATAGCATAGCAACCTTCTTTGAGTGTGTAAGAAACATCTTGGCTTCCTTTGAAAAACATTGCACAATAAATTATGCTCTACTGGTGTAATTGGTAAGCTGTTTTTACATATATATAGTGTATCATTGGCAGTTATCCTTATATATATGTAGGTAGTTTACCTTAAGCGTTCACATGGGTTGCCGAATTTGCATATTCTTGATCCAAATAATTATCCCATAAGTCAAAATTATTTAATAGTTTGTGTTTAGTGAAAATAAACCACAAATGCATTTGTTTGAATTAGAATCAAATTTAATCTTATATTCATTCCTATAATGTGTTAATGAGCCATTAAACAAGATCCAACAAAAGATGTTTGTAAAACATATATGCCCCCCTTCAAAGACCATGACACAAATTTCGAGTGCCAAATTTCCCCCCACTCAATAAGTTCTAATACCAACTTCAACTTTCTCTGGGGCGGCTCTAAATAACCAATATTGTGTTTATGAGCCGTTAAACAAGAATCAATTCAATTCAATTTTCTCACTTAGTCATTATTTCACCAATCTCTAAGCTTTAATACCACCTTCCCCTCTGTTTGGGGCGGCTCTAAATAACCTATAATGTGTTAATGAGCCATTAAACAAGATCCAACAAGAGATGTTTGTAAAACATATATGCTCCCCTTCAAAGACCATGACACAAATTTCGATTGCCAGCTGTTCTTGAGTTATCGTGTAGACAAGCAATTTTAGTGATTTTTACACTTGTTGGTTAGAGAATATTTCATGGCGGGGATTTCTTTATTTACACTGTCCCATTTAATTGGGATGACAATAGGGTAAGTGTGAGGTTTGGTGCACCCTAGAACCTGGTTTAAACCCCCAGTGGCCTTTTTGGCCACTGACCGTTCCAATGCGGAAGCCCTGTTTTCAACCCTTTTGTGTTTGTGATGTCGATTGCATTTTTTATTATTTTTGCCTTCTCGTTTGTCTGTTGGCGTGGTTTTTTTTGTGTTTTGTGGTTGATTGTCGTCATTGAATGCTACTTTCCCTGTCCGATTTTTATATCTTTCTTGTTACCACGGCAACCACATTTCTTATGTGGCAGGGTCTTCCCCCAGGTGCTTTAAAGCACTGCAGGAACGCTGTGTCTGATTTCCAAATACCCATGGTGACTACAAAGCTGCCGTTGTGCTTTGATCTTATCAGAAAGCCAGATAAACTAGTTTGTCCTGTAATTAGATCAGAGCTATACATCACAGTAGCATGCAGGCTTGACCTATCACACTGGACAGTCATGCACATCAACACCTTTGAATCATGATAGCATATATATATAGCATAGCAACCTTCTTTGAGTGTGTAAGAAACATCCTGGCTTCCTTTGAAAAACATTGCACAATAAATTATGCTCTACTGGTGTAATTGGTAAGCTGTTTTTACATATATATAGTGTATCATTGGCAGTTATCCTTATATATATGTAGGTAGTTTACCTTAAGCGTTCACATGGGTTGCCGAATTTGCATATTCTTGATCCAAATAATTATCCCATAAGTCAAAATTATTTAATAGTTTGTGTTTAGTGAAAATAAACCACAAATGCATTTGTTTTAATTAGAATCAAATTTAATCTTATATTCATTCAATAAAGGGAGGTTTAAATATAGAAACATCACAACATACTTGTATATTAAAAAAATGTAGACATGTTGACATTTGTTAATGGTTTGGTTTAATAGCGTGGTTAGGGGTTAAACCTTTTAAAAAATATAAATTAGTTTTATAAAATAACAAGCAATTTTTAGTGATTTTCTTTACAAGTTTTGTTACCATGGCAACCACATTTCTTATGCGAATCCACCAAAACGGGAGGTGCACAACTACACTATGACACGAACATTCCTGCCAAGTTTCCAGTTTGTAGCTCCAGCTGTACTTGAGTTATCGCGAAAAGAAGCAGTTTTTGTGATTTTTTACATGTTTTGTTACCATGGCAACCACATTTCTTAGGAAAATCTACCCAAAAGGGGAGGTGCACAACTAGACCATGACACAAACATTCCTGCCGCGTTTCGGGTTTGTAGTGCCAGTTGTTCTTGCGTTATGGCGAAGACAAGCGATTTTAGTGATTTTTACAAGTTTTGTTACCATGGCAACCACGTTTCTTATACGAATCTACCCAAAGTTGAGGTGCACAACTAGACCATGACACAAACATTCCTGTCAAGTTTCGAGTTTGTAGTGTCAGCCATTCTTGAGTTATCGCAAAGACAAGAAGATTTCGGGATCGACAGACCGACATTTTTTATATGTTTTGTTACCATGGCAACCACAATTCTTATGCGAATCTACACAAAACGATAGGTGCACAACTAGACCATGTCACAAACATTCCTGCCAAGTTTCGAGTTTATAGTGCTAGACGTTCTTGAGTTATCGCGAATACAGGAAGATTACGCCTAGGCCATAGTATCCGCGGATACAATGGCCGGCGCGGAAAACATGGCCTCCTACACATGTAGTAAAGAAATTGAATGCTGTTTTATAATGTGAAGTATTATAAAACATGTGCATGACATAAGGTGATCTTCTCTATCACCTTGTCTTTATATATGCACCAATTAGTTTAAAAAAATTGAGATTAACTCCCTTTATATTGAAATAAGAACGACATTATAATATCTGTAAAGCAGCTAGTTTAAAACGTGTTGTTTTTTCCCCGCAGATATCGTTTCCAACACAATGCCCTGCATATATCTGCTAATTATGTTAATTATACTGTTAATGACCTCTGACAAGCATAGCCTAGAATATGCGCAAATGAATTTGCCATGCAATTTACTTGCTAAACTTTTTTTTTCAGCACACTATACTACGTACTTGGTTCAACTTATATACTATATACTATCGAATATGCACCATTTGGTATTTTATGTATAAATATGCATCAATATCAAATATGCACCATTCTGTATTTTATATACCTGCAGCAATATATTATGCATTATTATATATTTCATTTATATACATGTATCAGCTTAATTTCAAGTATGCGCCATTTTGTATTTCCTATTTATATACACACGACTGTATCAGTATTTTCTCAATTATATACACGTTTTTGCGGATACAAACTCATATATATACAACACTCACATGCATACACATATTATTTACACATATATACACATAGGATTTTTCTAGGGTATTCTAGGCATTTGGTATGTCTATGATCATGTTGTATTAACTAAGGATGTGTATGGATTATTTTTATTTTTTGGAAAAAAAAAGAAAAAAGTTTCAAACATTTTCTAGAATTTAAATATATACATCAAAAAAGGGAGAAAATTGTAAAGAGAAAGGTTGAGAAGTAGACAATAGTGTTTTACTATGTCGATTGTTGTGGTGTCCCTGCATTTTGGGGTATTTCATTGAGGCTTAGTAAAATCAAATAGGTCTGTGTCTATAGGCCTATTTTACCAATGTTTATATATCGACTCCACGTGGCTTCAACTCGTTGAACTTTTAAATGTGTATATGCTATCCACTTTTCCACTTTGTATAAAGATATTATATGTTTTTTAAAAATATTTAACAATGGGATTTGTTTTTGCATTTTTTGTTGATAAATCTTGATAAAAATTTGGACTGCAGGAGTATTTTGCTCAAAATGATATCAAATTTATTATTTCCAAATGCATGTAGAATATCAGTTTCTGACCAAAGTGTCAGTGTTGTACACTCTCATTAATATCAGACCCTTTATCACGCTACTCTACTCTACATTACAAGGCTATAGCGGAGAGTATCAAAGCGTAATTAGGATATGATTTTAATGAGATTGAGTGTTGTATTACATTTATACCTGATGTATTGTGCAAGGTCTAGCCAAAACTGTTTTACAACTTCACAATTCCAAAATAGGTGATGAATGGTTTAAGGTAAAATATTGCAAAAGCTGCAAATATTGTTATCTAAAATATTCACTTTAGTCAATAAAGAGTTAGTTCCCAGAATTCTGTGGTTGATTCTATGTTGTAACCAAAGTAGTTTATGGTATTTCGTTATTTTGAACGGTAACGCACATATTGATTCAAATTTATAATTAGGTACAGTTATAACTTATTTTTTCCATTTTATTAATGACTGATTTTTGTAAATAACGGATCATAAATGAGTCTACATCCTTTACTGTGCTTTTGGATTAGTGATATGGTAAGAGGGCGTAAATGGTTTGGGCTATTGCTGGGTAGATGAGCAACATTTCATTTAGGCAAGTGGTTTCTTATAGCAGTAATAAGACCTTCATATTCTAAGAAATTAGGCCTAATATCATACCGATCCGTGAATTCTCTGTAGTTAAAAAGGTTTCCATTCGTGTGTATAGGTCTTTAATTAATAAAATACCTCCTGTATACCATCTTCTATAGAAAACGCCTGAACCTCCGACCTTAAGAAGTACTTTCCGGTTATGAAATGTGAAATGTTTACTGAACAAGCAAAACCTGGCATCAATTTCATTCAGTTAATATATGGCACAATCCAGACAGGATTGTGCCATATATTAACTGAATAGGATTGTGCCATATATTAACTGAATACTGAATGAAATTGATTTCATTCAGTTAATATATGGCACAATCCAGACAGGATTGTGCCATATATTAACTGAATGAAATTGATGCCAGGTTTTGCTTGTTCAGTAAACATTTTATAACCGGAAAGTACTTCTTTCCAAAATGGATTGTGTACTCTGTTTAAGTTCTGTTTTATATAGTCACTTCCAAAGTCAATTAAACCTGTGAAAATTGGACATGTTGTTTCATTAGTTGAGTATATTTATATTCTGCGGATCCAAGTTATTGTTAAAGATGAAATAAATTGTTCAATAGCAATCATTCTTAGTCCTCTAAATCTAAGATCCTGTTTTATAATGGTTCTTTTTATTTTATCTTTTGAATTGTTCCAAAGAAAATTATAAAACATATTCTGGATAAGTTTAATTTTATCTATTGTTGGATTGGGAATTCCTGTTATTAAATTATTAAGTTTCGAAAGTGCTCGGCTTTTTAAAATCACAATCTTCCCTAAAGGGGTAAGTATTCTTTTTGACCAACTTGCAAGGAGTTTTTTATTTCTTCTATTTTAAGATCATAGTTTTATCATTGAAATCAGATTTGTTGAGAACCTTACTCCTAGTACAGTGAAAATACCCTTTTCCCAATATAAGTTGTATTCTGGACATGACTGTGTGGCACTTCCTTTTTTCTTACTCCTAGTACAGTGAAAATACCCTTTTCCCAATAAAAGTTGTATTCTGGACTTAACTGTGTGGCACTTTCTTTTATTGATCCAAACCAGATAGCCTTAGTCTTGTCAGCATTTATCTTAAGGCTGGAGATTTGTGCATAGAATTCTAATGTCATCATTGTTTGTAAAAATGAGTCTTTGGAGCCATCTAGAGTCAAACTCGTATCATCAGCATATTGTGATACTAAAAATTCAATGTTCTCTATATTGACCTTTAATATTTGCGTTGTTTCTTAGCAACACAGATAGTACTTCGGCACAAAGAATGAACATGTTCGGTGACAACGATTTTCGTTGACGACAGCCTCTTTGTAAATAGAACCAGTCTGACATATGTCCATTAACAATAACACAAGATTCAGTATTGTGGTAAAACATTTTAATTTTTTAACACTGATAATTGAAGGGCCAAAATTTAAAAAAAAAAGTAAAACTTTTGTCATGAAATTCCATGAAACGGTGTCAAAAGCAGTCGCGAAGTCTATCAAGAGTTGTAGCCCTGGAATATTATATTTCTCAGCATAAAATAGTATGTCATACAGTAATCTTATATGTGTTCCCATAAATCTGCTTTGTAAAAATCCTGTTTGATTCAAATCTATAAGTGTTGTTTTTTTTGCTTCATTTAGTGTTTTAAAAAGATTTTTTGTTTCCATCAAAATTTCTTCCTGTGTTTTTAAGGTATTTCCTGAGGCCGAGTAAAATAATTCATACATTTTGAGACGTAATTTCTATTTTCCAAATTGCAAAAATAACTAGAAATCTTTTCTCCTTCATTTATCCATCTTGCTTTAGATCGCACGAAAAGCCATTCTAATTTTTTTTACGCAGTTCAAATAATTCCTTTTTTTCTGCTCAAGTAAAGTGTAGTTGGTGTTATTTTCTTTTTCAAGTATATCTATCTCTCTTAAAACACATTCTTCCTTATTTATATTCATTTTCTTTTTATACGAAGAGCACGTTATCGTTTTACCTCCTCTAAATGCTAATAATAACGTCTCAAAGAATAACTGATCATTTATGTTAAATTTTAGATTTTGTATTGGAATATCGTTAATAGCCACGTTAGTGTCTTGGATATCTGCAGCATATTGTCTTCTAACATCATCTATTATCAATTTTATTTCTTCAACATATTTTGTGTCTTTTAATAGAGTTATTAAATTTCTAATATGACTTGCCTTTTATAAATTGGGGGAAAAAAGGCCCTTGTTAATTTTGGCGCTGAAGACGGGATAATAGCGAGGTTGTCCACCGTATTGCCTACTAATCGTTTTAAGACGGTAACACTATCTTCACCACTGTTTGTGTTGTGTATTGTCTAGTCTAGATCATCTGCGACGCTTTGCTTGTTTTCAAGACAAACGTCGTGAGCTGTTCTTCTAAACATGTTTGACGCGGCAGCCATTTTACCGAGATACTGGTATCGTTTCTGATTGGCTGATACAGACACACCTTCTATTCAAGATATACAGAATGGCAGAAAACAATAAATTAATAAACACAAAGAGGGAAACTTCATCATTATATAGATGAACTAAATGTGGATGGTCAAAAATACTTGAAAATAATTATGGACATGTGTTACCGGTTTCAACTTTTTTTCTGCACAAATGGTCGAGACGTTTGTATTTACAATCAAGCGTCGAATATGAAGACTATGTATTGTCATGTTTATTGAATATTTGGTTAGCTCATTTCATTTAGTTCGTGGTACATTTCGGACCTACGGTGCCATTTCGTCTGGGTGCTGTTGATTATACATGATCTTTTTTTTCTCTTCACTTTTGTGATGATTATTTATACGGAATTGATGGGTGATCTTAGAGAAGCGCAAGTGTTTAACCAAGTGGGAGTAAGGCCAAAAACAATCCGGTTAATAGCCTAATTGTTTTGGACTCTGTTTAGAAGGATGGTAGTAAGTCTTGCATGTGTACTCCCAGCTGATAATAAATACGACATACTTCAGTTGTGTCAGTGAAATATGAGGTATTAAATATGGTGTATACCGCCTCTGCATAAACATCTCACAACACATTTGTTTTTTCTCTGCTCGGCATATGCAGAAGGATCTCTCTGGACCACTGTACACCCTGATAGCAAGCATATGTCGGCCCAAATTTGGCCCAATGTTGTATACTCATTTCGTTGGTCCAACGTTAGTACGCAATGTTGGCCCAAAGTCATTTTGCTCATCGGCGCAACGTTGGCCCAACATGATGGTCAAGCGTTGGCCCAACGTTCCCATACACTATTACATTGTTGCAATGAAAACGAAAATGTTATGTTTTTATTGGGCCAACGTTGGGCCAATGCTGGACCAACACGTTGGCTTGTTACAACAATTGGCCAACATTGAGCCAATATTGGCCTGACATTAGCCCAACATGTTGGCTAACACTTATTGTTACGACAATGGGCCGACATTGACACGACATTGGCACAACATGATGGCTAACTGTTATTTTTACAACAATAGACCAACATTGGCCTAACGTTGGCCCACTGTTGGTCCAACACGTTGTTACAAAAGTAGAGGTGTAATATTTTAATTTGTCGCTGCAACCAGTGCTTACTCGTAAGGTAGCACAAAGTACACGGTAATATAATCTGCAAAATAAACAAGCACAAATCATATGTCCAGTTCTAATTGTTTTATTTCAATTTATTAAAACAACATATTTATTTCACATATCAATATTTTGTGACTATATTTTTTAAGTATGAACCTTACAAGTCCGAGAATCAACAGGTATATTGTTACAAAGTCCGAAACATGTAAATAATTCCAAAAGTTATAAGTCCAAAACTAGTTGATTTCATTGAAAATCGAAAATTAATCCAGAATTCAATATTCCTTTTCAAAATTGCACAGATCTTATGAACATGCATGCAGTAAGGTGGTCAAGTCATGGACCTAATATAAAACCAAGAGGCCCAAGAGGGCATGTGGACGCTCTACTGGCTAAAAGGCTCTTATATCAAGGACTGTTGACATAAAATTCCCATCAGTACTTCTTTTAAAACATTGCAAAACAACAGGGCTAGGAAGGCCTTCGATCGCTCACCGGGTAATCATGGGCAATAAGTCTGCTGTGTCTAGTCTAGCATGGGTATTTTTTAATTTGTCCCACTTTCTACTATGAATGATAGTTATATTAAAATTCTAAACAAATATGGTAAAGATCAGATAAAAAATGAAGTAACTACAGATTCAACAAAAGAAAACACAATACACCATTTTTCAACAAATCAAGGGCCATAAATCTGTCGTTAGTAACAAGATCTAGCTGGTTTCGAACTTGTCCAAGATTTTATTGATATACCGCGCTTTGGACAACTAGACATCATACTGAGGCTTCTTGGCAAATTTCATAGAAATCCAACAAGCCGTTTAGGAGGAGTAGCGCCAACAAGAAATATAAAGTAAAAATGGCAAAGGGCCTTAACGCCGTCAGAAATCAGCAAAGTTTCGTCGAAATCCAACAAGGCGTTTAGGAGGAGTAGCGCCGAAAAGAAATTGAAAGTAAAAATGTCAAGGGGCCGTTACTCCATCAAAAATCAACAAAACGTAAAAAAACGCAATAGTCACAACAAGAAATCATAGCAATGCTTCCTGCTAAGTTTCGCCAAATCCAACACGGCGTTAACAAAAAAAATAAAAATAAAAAAAAAATGAAATAAAAAAAATTAAAACAAATAAAAAAATAAAAATATGTATATATATATGTTAAAAAAAATAAAAATAAAATAATGAAATAAAAAATAATAAAAATATAAAAAGTAAAAAAGACTGATAAAGTTTGGTAA
Organism: Cyrtodaria siliqua; assembly: GCA_037043455.1. Lineage (NCBI taxonomy): Eukaryota > Metazoa > Mollusca > Bivalvia > Adapedonta > Hiatellidae > Cyrtodaria > Cyrtodaria siliqua. The sequence goes on along the minus strand of JAWPHD010009353.1, from coordinate 32,121 downwards.
ATGAAGGCCCTATCGTTTTATAGCATTTTTAAAGATATAAAGGGCCATACCTCCGCTGTTACTGGTCCGATCTGGCTTGGTTTCGAACATGTCCGAGCTTTTATTGATATTAACAATCTGGTAAAGTTTGGTTAAGATCAGATGAGAAATGAAGGCCCCTATCGACTTAACGAGGCAAAGTATAGCATTTTTAACTAAATCAAGGGCTATAATTTCGTTGTTACTGGTTTGATCTGGCTGGTTTTCAAACTTATCCGAGCTTTTGTTGACTTTAACAATCTGGTAAAGTTTCGTAAAGATCGGACGAACAATGAAGGCCCTATCGTCCTTACGAGGCAAAATATAGCATTTTTAACTTAATCAAGGGCCATAACTCCGTTGTTACCGGTCCGATCTGGCTGGTTTTCAAACATTTTCGGGCTTTTGTTGACTTTAACAAACTGGTAAATTTTCGTAAAGATCGGATGAAAAATGAAGGCTCTATTTTCTTAACGAGGCAAAATATAGCATTTTTAACTAAATCAAGGGCCGTAACTCCGCTGTCACCGGTTTGATCTGGCTGGTTTTCAAAATGTCCGAGCTTTCATTGATATTAATAATCTGTTAAAGTTTGGTAAAGATCGGATGAAATGATGAAATGATAGGCCCTATCGTCTTAACGAGGCAAAATATAAATCAAGGGCCGTAACTCCGCTGTTACCACTTCGATCTGGCTGGTTTTCAAACTTTTTGAGGTTTTGTTGACTTTAACAAACTGGTAAAGTTTCGTAAAGATCGGATAAAAAATGAAGGTCCTATCGTCTTAACGAGGAAAAATATAGCATTTTAACTAAATCAAGGGCCATAACTCTGTTGTTACTAATTTGATCTAACTGGTTTTCGAACTTGTCCGAGCTTTCATTGATATTAACAATCAGTGAAATTTTGATAAAGATCGAATGAAAAATGAAAGCCCTATCGTCTTAACGAGGCACAATATAGCGTTTTTAACTAAATCAAGGGCCATAACTCTGTTGTTACTGGTCCGATCTGGCTGGTTTTCGAACTTGTCCGAGCTTTCAATAATATTAACAATCTGTTAAAGTTTGGTAAAGATCGGATGAAATGATAAAATAAAAGGCCCTATCGTCTTAACGAGGCAAAATATAAATCAAGGGCCGTAACTCCGCTGTTACCGGTCCGATCTGGCTGGTTTTCAAGCTTATCTGAGCTTTTGTTAACTTTAACAAACTGGTAAAGTTTCGTAAAGGTCGGATGAACAATGAAGGCCCTATCGTCCTTACGAGGCAAAATATAGCATTTTTAAATCAAGGGCCGTAACTCCGCTGTCACCGGTTTGATCTGGCCGGTTTTTAAAATTTTTCGAGCTTTCATTGATATTAACAATCTGAAAAGGTTTGGTAAAGATCGGATGAAAAATGAAGGCCCTATCGTCTTAAAGAGGCAAAATATAGCGTTTTTAACTAAATCAAGGGCCATAACTCTGTTGTTACTGGTCCGAACTGGCTGATTTTCGAACTTGTCCGAGCGTTCATTAATATTAACAATCAGTGAAATATTGATAAAGATCGAATGAAAAATGAAGGCCCTATCATCTTAACGAGATAAAAGTTAACGACGGACGGACGGACGAAGGACAACTCAGCATCCCATAAGCTATGCTGGCCTTTAGGCCAGTAGAGCTACCAGTAGAGCTAAAAAAACTGAATTATTAAGTTTATCAACATTTTTTTAAGTCCAATCAAGGCAGATTAAGTTTTATAAATAGCTAGCGATATTTGCTAAACAACGCCAGTTAAAATTTCAAATGAAAATATGAATTAATAAAAAATATATAATTCTTTGAAAAGTGACCGATTATAAAAGTTGAGTAGTGTATACGTTGATTGCTTTGAATTGAATTGGATTTTATAGTCGCACCAACAGCTAAGGTCATATGGCGACTTTCCAGCTTCCACTGGTGGAGGAAGACCCCTGGTGCCCCTCCGGGCAATTTTCGTGCACGTGTGGCACCTGGATATAGAACCACCGACGTTTCGCAAGCCAGCTGGATAGCTTCCTCACATACAGATTCCTAGGCCCCTGAGGGATCGAACCTACAGCGGTGAGGGGCAAGTGATTTCAAGTCAGAGACGCTAACCACTCGTCCACGGACCCCCTTATTGTTTTGACTGCGTGTTTTGGTAGAGTATGTTCTGTGAATGCTGCAATTTCTGCTCAACTTTTATATCTACTTGTTATGTTTTTTTTACAGCAGCTATAAAGTGTTTGCCATTTACAGAAGCTATAAAATGTTTCTTTACCTTTAGAGACATATTTTAAGTTTAGCGTATCTTTAACAGTATAAAGGAAAAAGGAGGTAATCAAATATCATGAAAAAGTTCTGCTACAACACGAGTAGTCGGTGGTGTTTCAAAAATGCCAAGAAACTTAGTCTTGTTTAAGTACAGTGTGTCGACGTCTTAACAAACGGATGACACAAGTTACCAAACTTATAAGAAATCGATTACAACATCAATGCGCATTTCAATGGCAGTGATGCATGCATACACGTTTGTTGTACTGTTAAACAGCCTGGACTGGACGAATTATGTGTGTTGAATTAATTATGGGTGTCAATACAAATACGATAAAAATATCATAATGTGTTCAGTTTCGTATTCAATATATACTAATCAAATTCCTAAGTACCCACCTAAGCATATGTCAATAATATTCCCATTGCTTTGTGTATTTTACATTTGATGGGAGATGTACTGCAATATCCACTAGATGTTGGTGTTTGACGAGTTGATCTGTAGGTCACTGTCAGTGTACGCCGTTGTCTGGGTGAATGCTACATCCACTAGATGTTGGTGTTTGACGAGCTGATCTATAGGTCACTGTCAGTGTACGGCGTTGTCTTCGTGAATGCTACATCCACTAGATGTTGGTGTTTGACGATCTGACATGTAGGTCGCTGTCAGTGTACGGCGTTGTCTGTGTGACTGCTACATCCACTAGATGTTGATGTTTGACGATCTCACATGTAGGTCGCTGTCAGTGTACGGCGTTGTCTGTGTGACTGCTATATCCACTAGATGTTGGTGTTTGACGATCTGACATGTAGGTCGCTGTCAGTGTACGGCGTTGTCTGTGTGACTGCTACATCCACTAGATGTTGATGTTTGACGATCTGACATGTAGGTCGCTGTCAGTGTACGGCGTTGTCTTGGTGAATGCTACATCCACTAGATGTTGATGTTTGACGATCTGACCTATATGTCGCAGTCCGTGTACGGCATTGTCTGGGTGACTGCTATATCCACTAGATGTTGGTGTTTGACGAGCTGATCTATAGGTCACTGTCAGTGTACGGCGTTGTCATGGTGAATGCTACGTCCACTAGATGTTGGTGTTTGACGATCTGACCTGTAGGTCGCTGTCAGTGTACGGCGTTGTCATGGTGAATGCTACATCCACTAGATGTTGGTGTTTGACGATCTGACAGATGTAGGTCGCTGTCAGTGTATGGTGTTGTCTTGGTGAATGCTACATCCACTAGATGTTGGTGTTTGACGAGCTGATCTATAGGTCGCTGTCAGTGTCTTGATGAATGCTACATCCACTAGATGGTGTTTTTTGACGATCTGACAGCTGTAGGTCGCTGTCAGTGTACGGCGTTGTCTTGGTGAATGCTACATCCACTAGATGTTGGTGTTTGACGACCTAACCTGTAGGTCGCTGTCAGTGTATGGCGTTGTCCTGGTGAACATCCACTAGATGTTGGTTTTGACGATCTGACAGGTCGCTGTCAGTGTACGGCGTTGTCTGTGTGACTGCTATATCCACTAGATGGTAGCGTTTGACGATTTGACAGGTGTAGGTTAGTGGCAGTGTACGGCGTTGTCTGTGTGACGGCTATTTCCACTAGATGGTGGTGTTTGACGATCTGACCTGTAGGTCGTTGTCAGTGTACGGCGTTGTCTTGGTGAGCATCCACTAGATGTTGGTTTTGGCGATCTGACAGGTGTTGGTCGCTGTCAGTTTACGACGTTGTCTGGGTGAATGCTACATTGACTAGATGTTGGTGTTTGACGATCTGACAGGTGTATGTCAGTGTCAATGTGCGGCGTTGTCTGATTAAATGGTACATCCACTATATGTTGGTGTTTGACGATCTGACAGGTGTAGGCCGCTGTCAGTGTACGGCGTTGTCTGGGTGACTTCTATATCCATTAGATGTTGGAGTTCGACTATCTGACCTGTATGTCGCTATCAGTGTATGGCGTTGTCTGGGTGACTTCTATATCCATTAGATGGTGGTGTTTGACGATCTGACAGGTTTAGGTCAGTGTCAGTGTACGGCGTTGTCCTGGTGAATGATACATCCACTAGATGTTGGTGTTTGGCGATCGGACAGGTTTAGGTTGCTGTCAGTGTACGGCGTTGTTCTGGTGAATGCTACGTCCATTAGATGTTGGTTTTGACGATCTGACAGGTGTTGGTCGCTGTCAGTGTGCGGCGTTGTCTTGGTGAATGATACATCCACTAGATGTTGGTGTTTGACGATCAGACCTGTAGGTCGCTGTCAGTGTACGGCATTGTCTTGGTAAATGTAACGTCCATTAGATGTTGATTTTGACGATCTGACAGGTGTTGGTCGCTGTCAGTGCGCGGCGCTGTCTTGGTTAATGGTACATCCACTAGATGTTGGTTTTGTCGATCTGACAAGTGTTGGTCGCTGTCAGTGTGTGGTGTTGTCTTGGTTAATGCTACATCCACTAGATGTTGGTTTTTGCAATCTGGTCGCTAGGTCGCTTTCAGTGTATGGCATTGTTTGTATACGGTGTTGCCTGTGTGACTACTACATCCAATAGGTGTTGGTGTTTGACGATCTGACATCTAGGTCGCTGTCAGTGTACGGCGTTGTCTGGGTAAATGCTACATCCACTACATGTTGGTGTTTGCCGGTCTGACAGGTTTAGGTCGCTGTCAGTGTACGGCGTTGTCTTGGTATATGCTACATCCACTAGATGTTGGTGTTCGTCGATCTGACCTGTAGGTCGATGTCAGTGTACGGCGGTGTCTGTGTAAATGCTACATCCACTACATGTTGGTGTTTGCCGATCTGACAGGTGTAGGTCGCTGTCAGTATATGGCGTTGTATGGGTGAATGATATATCCATTAGATGGTGGTGTTTGACGATTAGACCTGTAGGTCGTTGTCAGTGTGCGGAGTTGTCTGGATGACTGCTACATCCACTAGATGTTGGTGTTTGACTATCTGACAGGTGAAGGTCAGTGTCATTTTACGGCGTTGTCCTGGTGAATGATACATCCACTAGATGTTGGCGTTTGACGATCTGACAGGTGTAGGTCAGTGTCAGTGTACGGCGTTGTCCTGGTGAATGATACATCCACTAGATGTTGGTGTTTGGCTATCGGACAGGTCTAGAATAGGTGTAGGTCGCTGTCAGTGTACGGCGTTGTCCTGGTGAATGCTACATCCACTAGATGTTGGTGTTTGACGATCTGACAGTTATAGGTCAGTGTCAGTGTACGGCGTTGTCCTAGTGAATGATACATCCACTAGATGTTGGTGTTTGACGATCAGACAGGTTTAGGTTGCTGTCAGTGTACGGTGTTGTCCTGGTGAACGCTACGTCCATTAGATGTTGGTTTTGACGATCTGATAGGTGTTGGTCGCTGTCAGTGTACGGCGTTGTCTTGGGGAATGCTACATCCGGTAGATGTTGGTGTTTGACGATCTGACCTGTAGGTCGCTGTCGATGTACGGCATTGTGCTGGTAATTGCTACGTCCATTAGATGTTGATTTTGACGATCTGACAGGTGTTGGTCGCTGTCAGTGTGCGGCGTTGTCTTGATGAATGCTACATCCACTATATGTTGGTGTTTGACGATCTGACAGGTGTAGGTCAGTGTCAGTGTACGGCGATGTCCTAGTGAATGATACATCCACTAGATGTTGGTGTTTGACGATCGGGCAGGTTTAGGTTGCTGTCAGTGTACGGTGTTGTCCTGGTTAATGCTACGTTCATTAGATGTTGGTTTTGACGATCTGACAGGTGTTGGTCGATGTCAGTGTACGGCGTTGTCTTGGTGAATGCTACATCCACAAGATGCTGGTGTTTGACGATCTGACCTGTAGGTCGCTGTCGGTGTACGGCATTGTCCTGGTAAATGCTACGTCCATTAGATGTTGATTTTGTCGATCTGACAGGTGTTGTTCGCTGTCAGTGTGCGGCGTTGTCTTGATGAATGCTACGTCCACTAGATGTGTGTGTATGACGATCTGACAGGTGGTGGTCGCTGTCAGTGTGTGGCGTTGTCTTGATTAATGCTACATCCACTAGATGTTGGTTTTTGACTATCTGGTCTGTAGGTCGCTTTCAGTGTATGGCATTGTTTGTATACGGCGTTGCCTGTGTGATTACTACATCCACTAGGTGTTGGTGTTTGACGATCTGACATGTAGGTCGCTGTCCGTGTACGGCGTTGTCTGCGTAATTGCTACGTCCATTAGATGTTGATGTTTGACGATCTGACAGTGTCAGTGTACGGCGGTGTCTGGGTGACTGCTACATCCACTAGATTTTGGTGTTTGATGATCTGACAGGTGTAGGTCAGTGTCAGTGTACGCCGTCGTCCTGGTGAATGATACATCCACTAGATGTTGGTGTTTGACGATCGCACATGTTTAGGTTGCTGTCAGTGTACGGCGTTGTCCTGGTGAATGCTACGTCCATTAGATGTTAGTTTTGACGATCTGACAGTTGTTGGTCGCTGTCAGTGTGCGGCGTTGTCTTGGTGAATGCTACATCCACTAGATGTTGGTTTTGCCGATCTGACAGGTGGTGGTCGCTGTCAGTGTGTGGCGTTGTCTTGGTTTATGCTACATCCACTAGATGTTGATTTTTGACGATCTGGTCTGTAGGTCGCTTTCAGTGTATGGCATTATTTGTATACGGCGTTGCCTGTGTGACTACTACATCCACTAGGTGTTGGTGTTTGACGATCTGACATGTAGGTCGCTGTCCTTGTACGGCGTTGTCTGGGTAAATGCTACATCAAGTACATGTTGATGTTTGACGATCTGACAGTGTCAGTGTACGGCGGTGTCTGGGTGACTGGTACATCCACCAGATGTTGGTGTTTGACGATCTGACCTCAGTGACCTGTAGGTCGCTGTCAGTGTATGGCGTTGTCTGGGTGACTGCTATATCCATTATATGGTGGTGTTTGACGATTAGACCCGTAGGTCGCTGTCAGTGTACGGCGTTTTCTGTGTAATTGCTACATCCACTACATGTTGGTGTGTGCCGATCTGACAGGTGTAGGTCAGTGTCAGTGTATGGCGTTGTCCTGGTGAATGCTACATCCACTAAATGTTGGTGTTTGACGATCTGACAGGTGTAGGTCAGTGTCAGTGTACAGCGTTGTCCTGGTGAATGCTACGTCCATTAGATGTTGGTTTTGCCGATCTGACAGGTGTAGGTCGCTGCCAGTGTGCGGCGTTGTCGTGGTAAATGCTACATCCACTAGATGTTGGTGTTTGACGATCTGACATGTAGATCGCTTTCAGTGTATGGCGTTGTTTGTATACGGCGTTGCCTGTGTGACTACTACATCCACTAGGTGTTGATGTTTGACGATCTGACATGTAGGCCGCTGTCAGTTTACGACGTTGTCTGGTGAATGCTACATTGACTAGATGTTGGTGTTTGACGATCTGACATGTAGGTCGCTGTCATTTTACGACGTTGTCTGGGTGAATGCTACATCCACTAGTTTTGTGTGTAAGTTTATCTGTAAGTCGCGATATCTTGTAAGAATCGTAAGAATATATTCGATAGATTCGGGCATAGTTACCGTTAAACAACAATTCAATGTTTTGTAAACTATGAAGACCTACACGTTCTAAATGAGTGCAGCAAATATGTGTTCACTTTGAATTTAAAATTGTATGTGCATATAGTTATAGAGAAATGTATAACATTGAAGCCTTAACATTGACGCTCTGTGAACCGATGTTGCAACAAAACAACCACTGTATATTAGTAGAGCGTTTAATACCCTCTTTGGTCTCGTGTTTATTTAAATGGCATGCCCCACCAATAATAAAACATACTCTCTCTCTGTATTCTATTTGAAAGAATGTTTGCTGCTTGACATAACACGTGACTATAATTGCTTACATATACCAGGGAGTAAGTATACATACAATAGTAAATGGCGGCGTTCTAGAGCGTTTATGAACCCGTTTCTCCTCCCTGTATACTTACTCCCTGCATATACCGATATGTCAAGCGTTACATCCTGTTTTGTTGGGGTTTTTTGCCTATTTCCGTTGTTGTTTAATTAGAAAACAACAATTACCACGCTGTTGACGTACATACCAGGATGTGCACGTATCAACATAGTATATATAGTAAATGCAAGTGATAATTTTAACAAAAACAGTTGACAATTTATTATATTGCTACTAACGCGGTGAAGGGGATTTATTGGAAGATGTCTAACATAGTGCTCAAAACAGTCTTCTTTCTGATGATAGTCCTAGCTGTGGCAGGTATGTTATTCGTAACAAATATTTATGTCTGATTATATATAGAGAGCGTGGTGGATATATGTATTTTATTTACTGTTCGTACACAATATTTCTGTCTGATTATATGTATGGGTCATGGTATATGATTTTTATTTCCTCCATTTGAATGAAGATTGCAAATGGTGGACACATGTATGTTATTTACTATTCGTACCAAAACGTTCTGTCTGATTATATATATGGGGCGTGTTGGACCCGTGTATGTTATTTACTGTTCTGTTCCTGGTGCTATTCGTAACAAATAGAAATTTATGATGATGTGTAAATGGTGTAGTGTTATTATAATGCGATGGTGCTATTGGTAACAAATAGTTCTGTTTGCTTATGTGTGTGGGGCGTGGTGCTATTTGTAACAAATATTTCGGTTTGCTTATGTGTATATGGGACGTGGTACCATTAGTAACAAAAATAGTTATGTTTTATTATGTGTATGTTTGCCAATGTGTTTTGATCGTGGTGATATTTGTGACACATAGTTCTGTATGATTATGTGTTTGATACGTGCTGTTATTCGTAACAAGTAATATATATAATATATGTTTGGGGCGTGGTGCTTGATAACTCTTAATTAGACGCTTCAGTTTTAGGATTTGGCCTGGCTGGTTAAAACCGTTTATATTGTGTCTATATAGAGACGGAGTTTAGATTCTCAAAACATGTAAGTTATATAGTTATAATCTCGTCGTCAGTAGGTTTAGAAACCGAGTACATTTGTTGAAAATTGACTGTTGATGACGGGATATCTAAAGTTTTCACTCGTAGCACATTGGATCTTGTTATAAATTTATTTCACTGCATTCAGATTGTATTTATCTTTTTAGAATGTAGACGGTTACCGTGGCGACCTATAGGGGGGTTGTGTCCCAACGGTGGCTGGCCGGTAAATTGCCTCGTGAGCCCTTGTCGTGGTATGTCCCCGTGCTTCTCCTCATCGGGCCAGATGCTTACTTGCCAGTAAGTATATGTGTGTTTTTGTCAAGGTTTCAGTCACAACAGGTAACATGCAGCACATATACTATCTTGTTCAGTGAATATTAGATATCGCCCGATTTGTTTAAAAATAAAATTAAATTGGAATTTAGTTTAAAACAGTATACTGTTTAGTTCAAGAAAAAATATTTAAAAGGTTCAAAGAAAATGGAACTACTGAAAATGTTTTTGATTTGTTCGCATGTTGTTATTCGTCATTTGTAGCAAATGTTAGGCCATATATGTTATTTGTTTTGTGATAGAGGCAGACAAACATATTTATCCTGGGTCAAACCAATACTGTATACCTCCCGCCATCTATAAGAATCGACACTTTCTCGCGTGAAAATTCGAGACTCCAGTGGAATTCGAACCCGCAGCGGTGAGAGGCGAGAACGTTTTATAGACGCATCGTCTTTATTACCCCGGCCACGGATGTGCTAGCTGTGGATGTAGCGTTGTATTTAATAAACGATTATAAACACATGTTTATATATTTGTCTTTAGAGATTAGACTATGTTGTTATCTATCTGTTGTTTTCTATTTCTGTATGTGTTATAGACCTTTAATTAATGGCGGATTCAGTAGGTGGAGTACCTCCCGCGCAACGCCCCCTCCCCATCCCCCAAAACCCACAATTGTCAATTGGTTTGTTTTTTGCACCCCTCACCCAGCCGCCCCTCTAAATCCACATCCTGTATTCCCAGTTGCTTATTGCATACACACAGGTTGCAATAATAAAAATGCATGTAGTTATGTATCCCAACACCCACACCCCCACCCCGCCCTCGTTCTCCTGAACCCTTGGCCGGATTTCAATGAAACTTGGCAGGGATAATTAGTACCAAGCCTAGATGCGAATGTCGTCATGGTGATCCAGTCGAATGAATTCTGTCAAAGTTAAGGACCTATCTATCTATTCATCCTACTGCACACTCTTTCGAAAATAATGAGTAGCTGGGCGTCTGTACATGGTAAAAACGTGATAGAAGGGTGAACGTGTGATAGTGAGAACAAGTAAAAGTGTGATAGTGTTATGTGTTAAGTGAGGTATTTATAAGAAACAGTATTTTCATCCAGGGATTGGAATAATATTGTGTACGAATGGAATGGCCTTCTTGAAGGGTTCAAGATCAGGCATTACAACAATATTATAGGGCCGGTTATTCCAGTGTACGACTGTAACTGGAAACAAATGAGTACTGGTAGTAACTACCGTTGTTTTGAAGCTGAATCTTCGTCAAAAGGTAATACACACACTTTGTCCGGACTAGTTCTCCTAAACACTGGCCGGATTTCATCGAAACTGTGGGGGATTATCAATACCAATATCGTCGTCTTGTTCCATTCGAATGATTTTTTACGGGTTATGGCCCTTCATTTGTGTTGATACACAAACTTTGTCACGAGCTAGACCCTGGCCGTTTCATCGTTTTATATAAAACATTTCACATAGCATAATATATGTTCGGAATACGACAGAAGTGTGGGACATATGTTTTTACTAAAAACAACCTCTAGGTTTTATTCTGTTGAAAGTACCAAAGGTAAATCACTAAATTGTTTGCTTTTTCAGTGATGATTATTGTGGTGGCTGCAACCGGAAGTGGCTGGACAGTTTGGGCACACCAGGAGTGTGTTCAACGTATAATAACGCGCTGTAGAGACAGTTGTATTCCTCCTGTCTTTGTAGTAGAACAAGACACTTTCCAGGAAACTAGTACCAGAGTGACACAAATCAATAATTACTAGTATATGATATATATTAAAAAACATCAAGGAATGTGACATATGATGTGCTATAAATTATCGTATAAAGCAAAAATGTGTCAAGTTAATAAATTAACATAATTATGACGTTGTGGTCGTATATTCCAAAGGTCAACACAACTGGTAGTGTAAGTGTATATGTATGTGAAAGTATATGATCTCATATGACATGTGTGTGAGGAAATTGTTGTGAGTGAGTGAGTGAGTGAGTGAGTGAGTGAGTGAGTGAGTGAGTGAGTGAGTGAGTGAGTGAGTGAGTGAGTGAGTGAGTGAGTGAGTTTGTGAGTGAGTGAGTGAGTGAGTGAGTGAGTGAGTGAGTGAGTGAGTGAGTGAGTGAGTGCATTTTGCTGTGACTGTCTCAGACTAACTGAAGTTTAGAAGTTTATATTATTTGTAAAAACCTACACTGTTGCCATGTTTTATTAAACTGTATGTTGTATCAAGCCTATTGGAAATTGGAAATATATACGTAGGCACCGGACATGTTAAAAACATGTGACCACATAGGTCCGGAAACTTTTCTGAACGATATTCTCCTTCTTAGTTGTTAACGGAAACGTTAACAATTGTGGCCCGATTTATATGCTAAAGTGGTAGCTCATATAGCATGCCCTCTAGCCATGATCCTCTAGCCTATAGGCCTACTAGTCAGTATTCCTAAAAACTCATCTAAGAATATGTCAATATTCTCATTGGTTTGTGTACTTCACGCTTGATACGGTTGCTCCGTGTATCGGTCTATCCTCCGATCACGTTAAAGAAACGAATATATTCGAAAATAAGAGTAAGGCACGGTTCCCGGATTCCTATGTATCCTTCCCCTCTCTCTGGGGCGGCTCTAAATAACCTATACTGTGTTGATGAGCCGATAAAAAACATTCAATTGATACGGTTGAACTGCAAAATAACGAGTTTAAATCGTCTGCTCTGTTTGCATGAACACATTTTAAAGCTTTCAAGTTGATGTGTTTTCTTACACTTGTATGTAACATCGAAAGGAAATAGCGTAACAACGTGTACAACATGTTGTGGATGTAATCACATGTAATACCACAAGTGGCGTAGCTGCTTTTAGATAATGCAGCCCCTTGCCTAGAACCTTTTCCCTGATAGGAAAACTCTAAAAACGCTAAAAATGAAAGGCGGTGGGTTTTGAAGGCCTGTTTATTCCCATCACACAAGTTCCCCCCACTCCCTCCCCCTCCCCACCCCCCTCGCCCACACACACACGCACCCACCCACCCCACCCCAAACTCAACAGAATGCACCATTTTACGTTGTTGTTTGTTTGTTTGTTTTATAAATCTGGGAGACCATGCCACCATACTCCATAGTATCTTCGCATGATCTGCGGTACTCAATTGATTGGGCCTACAACATCAAATCGATTAGCTACATCCCTGACAACTACATATAACATACGTGTTGTTTATTGATATAATTGATATACATTGTGTAGAAACGTTTCCAATCCTGTGCTAATGTACGACCGCAATGCTATTTTATATAAAAAAAGATAATATATATATACTGAGTATATAAAAACGCATAATACTGAAGATAAAATAATGGTTTTTAAGAACAATTCCGGTTGCTATGAGTACTGCTAACCCAGTAAGTGTGCTATTATATGCCATTCGGTATACTATCAAATACATTGATATATCAAAGTCGAATAGAGGGAAAACCTGTTTTTCAGAAATGTTCAAAATGGCTGAGGACATTTGGTGTAGGATACTATTCGGGAAACATTTACTGCTTAGATATTGATCATGTAAGTTGTAATGATCGATATTTAAACATATTTTCAGATCAATAAGTAATGCCTCTAATAAATTGTGTCTGAATTTAATTTAATTGAATGTTGTTTAACGGCTCATCAACACAGTATAGGTTATTTAGAGTCGGCCCAGAGAGAGGGGAAGGATACATAGGAATCCAGGAACCTGCCCTACTAATATTATCAAATAGATTCCTATGGTTCTTTAACGTGATCGGAGGATAGACCGATACGGTCCCCGGTTTTCGTCCCATCCGACGGACGAGGCTAATAAAAGGGAAAGTGTCTTGCCCAAGAACACACCGACGGAACTCAGTGGCACCACGGAGGATTGGCCTTTGAATTGCAGTGTCCAAGTATCAAAAACTTAATCCGACAGAATACAAATGTGTCAAACGTGAACATTAACCAGTTCCATTATAAAACACGAAATCTACATAAGAAGATATAAAGAGAGACAAACGGGCAGACAGACAGATGCACGTTCTTACGGTACTATGTGGTCTAAAAACAATCTGTATATATAATACATGAATATCGATGGCTATTTAATGAACAATCGTTGTTGATCATGTCCGAACAAATCTGATTTGAAATAATAAATGCTATTTAAAGCTATGTTAATGCAATGAATTTACTGATTGTTACGTACAGTCTTAGAATGTCTTAGAGAGATTGACATCAATTCCTCACATTTAATTGTATATGGTATCATGTGTGTACTGTATAATAGTAAACAATCTAAATAAAACGTACACTTAAAATATTGCTACCTTAAGTTACATGTTTTCTCTAATTATTTTATAACATCCCCATCGTTTATGTTAAGTATGAGCACATCAGTTGTGTTTATATGAGCCCCATCGTTTGTGTTGTATATGCGGCCCAACAGTTGTGTTTTATATGAAAGTATGCGGCCCAACAGTTGTGTTTTATATGAGCCCCATCATTTGTGCTTATATGAGATCGTTTGTTTTATATGAGCCACATCAGTTGTGTTTAGTCTGAGCCCCATCAGAAACTTCCTCAAATCGAAATCGACTGAAAAAAACAATAGTTTCACGAAATGTAACTCTTGGTGATAGTTTAGTACTGATTTATCTCCCGCAGATATCGATAAAGCCGCCTCGGGCGTTATGTAATTAAGTGTGTCGGCAGTCACACTTGCACACTTTATGGTGGCCATAAAACATTGGGAATTGATTATGTATCTACAGTGACCATATGGAGTGAAACTATAAATGCACTTTAGTAAATTTAAGCAAAACACATTTTTTAAAAATCAGTTTAATATTTACATGAAATACGTTATTATAAACAAGATTTTAATAAGCTATAACTGAGAAAAAAAATTTTTAAGTGTATTTTTATGGAAATGGCATTATAATAGTGAGAAATTCTATAAAAGGCTGTTTAAAAGTTAAAAATACCATCATTTTTGATATAGCAAAAGTTTTGTTCTGACTCCTGTTTTGCCTAAAATGGAAATACCATCATTGGACAGAAAAATACATGTGTAATGGGTTTTTGCATGAATTAAACATTTATGCATACAACTCTTCATGATATATTTTTCTCCGCGTCGTCTGCTTAATGTGATTATCGCAAACAACAACAACAACGACAACGACAACAACAACAATTAATAATTTTAAAAAAAAAGCTATCTTTGCTTGTAAAACAGACCATCTATAACTAGTGTCATTAACAAAAAAAAACTATATCAAAATAAAGATTAGTGTTTCACCTATTTAGAACCGTTTGCACCTAAGGCTTCAGTTTCGTCATTATGCGATTTATTTACAATTAAAAAACACATGTTCGACATATTTTAAGAATTTTATATAAAACATATAAGGACACTAGATGGTGTATTTAAACTCGAAAACAGACCAAGATCCTTCTAACATAAAAATATGAAACTTATATCAAAATAAAGATAATAAATTGCATTTTAAGCAACCGTTTGCACCTAAGCGATCATATTTATAGAATTTCTAATATTAAACAATAATGAATTTTCCCCCTATACGCTCCGTGTAAAAATCTGGCGACTCATCGATAACCCGTTTGAGGAAGATTCTTCCATATGGTTTTATATGAGCCCCATCGTTTGTGTTGTATATTAGGCCCATCAGCTGTGTTTAGTATGAGCCCCATCATTTGTGTTGTATATGAGCCCCATCATCTGTGTTATATGAGCCCATCAGTTGTGTTGTATATGCAATATCATCTGTGTTATATGAGCCCCATCAGTTGTGTTTAGTATGTGCCCCATCATTTGTGTTTATGTGAGATCCATCATTTGTTTTATATATTAGGCCCATCATTTGTGTTTATTATGAGCCCATCATTTGTGTTGTATATGAGCCCCATCAGTTGTGTTGTATATGAGCCCCATCGTTTGTGTTGTATATGAGCCCATCAGTTGTGTTGTATATGAGTCCCATCAGTTGTGTTTAGTATGAGCACCATCGTTTGTGTGTATATGAGCCCCATCGTTTGTGTTGTATATGAGCCCCATCAGTTGTGTTGTATATGAGCCCCATCAGTTGTGTTTAGTATGAGCCCCATCGTTTGTGTTGTACATGAGCCCCATCGTTTGTGTTTAGTATGAGCCCCATCGTTTATGTTGTATATGAGCCCCATCAGTTCTGTTGTATATGAGCCCCATCAGTTGTGTAGTATATGAGCCCCATCACTTGTGTTGTATATGAGCCCCATCAATTGTGTTGTATATGAGACCCTATCAGTTGTGTTTAGTATGAGCCCCATCATTTGTGTTGTATATGAGCCCATCAGTTGTGGTGTATATGAGCCCCATCGTTTGTGTTGTATATGAGCCCCATCAGTTGTGTTGTGTATGAGCCCCATTGTTTGTGTTGTATATGAGTCCCATCAGTTGTGTTGTATATGAGCCCCATCAATTGTGTTGTATATGAGACCCTATCAGTTGTGTTTAGTATGAGCCCCATCATTTGTGTTGTATATGAGCCCATCAGTTGGGGTGTATATGAGCCCCATCGTTTGTGTTGTATATGAGTCCCATCAGTTGTGTTGCGTATGAGCCCCATCAGTTGTGTTGTGTATGAGCCCCATCGTTTGTGTTGTATATGAGCCCCATCAGTTTTGTTGTATATGAGCCCCATCAGTTGTGTTGTATATGAGCACCATCATTTGTGTTGTATATGAGCCCCATCAGTTTTGTTGTATATGAGCCCATCGTTTGTGTTGTATATGAGCCCTATCAGTTGTGTTGTATATGAGCCCCATCATTTGTGTTGTATATGAGCCCCATCAGTTGTGTTGTATATGAGACCCATCAGTTGTGTTGTATATGAGCCCCATCAGTTCTGTTGTATATGAGCCCTATCAGTTGTGTTGTATATGAGCCCCATCATTTGTGTTGTATATGAGCCCCATCAGTTGTGTTGTATATGAGCCCCATCAGTTGTGTTGTATATGAGCCCCATCAGTTGTGTTGTGTATGAGCCCATCAGTTGTGTTGTATATGAGCCCCATCAGTTGTGTTGTATATGAGCCCCATCAGTTGTGTTGTGTATGAGCCCCATCGTTTGTGTTGTGTATGAGCCCCATCAGTTGTGTTGTATATGAGCCCCATCAGTTGTGTTGTATATGAGACCCATCAGTTGTGTTTAGTATGAGCCCCATCGTTTGTGTTGTATATGAGCCCCATCAGTTGTGTTGTATATGAGCCCCATCAGTTCTGTTGTATATGAGCCCCATCAGTTCTGTTGTATATGAGCCCCATCGTTTGTGTTGTATATGAGCCCCATCAGTTGTATAGTATATGAGCCCCATTATTTGTGTTGTATATGAGCCCCATCAGTTGTGTTGTATATGAGCCCTATCAGTTGTGTTATATATGAGCCCCATCATTTGTGTTGTAAATGAGCTCCATCAGTTCGTGAACCCAATAATTACGAAGCCTATGCTTAAACTTGTACGGTGAAACGTTACAAAATATCGGGCAAATGTCATGTTTCATTTTTGCAACACGTCCTTGATTAAACGTGATTAAGAGTGGTTTTCATTCAATTTTGGCGGGTTAGATTTTTTAAATATTTGACGTTAATCAAAATATTGCGAAAATAAAACAAAATAGTTTCCACCAAAAAAAATATAAGAAATGGTCTCAGAAAAATGCATGTAAACAAACAGGTAAAACGAAAAGCATGGTTGTCTTTTGTCCTTAGGTATGAGAATCTCTTTCTTCAGCCTCGTCTGTCGGACGAGGGCGTAACCCGAGAGGTCAGGACGCTACAGAACCATTTTTGTTTGTTTGTTTGTTCGAATGGTATTTTTCGTCATTTTTAATACATGTTAGGCCATATATGGCAGTCGATATTTTTGTGGTGGAGGCAGACTACCCCATTTTTCTTGGGTACGACCAACACCGTATAACTCCCGCCATCCGTAAGAATCAACACTTTCTCACTTACAAGTTGAGCCACTAGTGGGATTCAACTCCGCGGTGAGAGGCGAGAAGGTTTACAAAATAACGTCGTTAACCCCTCAATCACGGAGGTGCAATATTATAGAACCATACATAGGCAAAACAGTTATAGAACCATACATGTTCTCATACGAGTGTTATATAAAAGTATCATATAGGACGTTTAATATTATATTTATATGATAGGAGTTTCACATAATTTTCGTATGCGAATAAATTCAAAAAAGTTTCGTTTTTAAAACATACACATTTTCATGAAATGTTCATGAACACAATACTAGTCAACTTATATATGATCCTCATATGATACACATACCACACATATGATTCTTATATAGACGTTCTTATAGAATAATCATGTATTGCTCCTTTTATATAAGTTTCATATAATATGTATCATATAATAATCATTTAAGACTCATATGATATGTATATGTGGTAAAATAGTAGTGTAATCTATTCGATAGAAATAGTAGAGCACGGGGTTCGGATCTCTTCTCCTCTCTCTCTCTCTCTCTCTCTCTCTCTCTCTCTCTCAGGCGGGTGGCTCGAAATAACATGAAGTGACTCCGTGGTCGAGGGGTTAACGAAGTTGCGTTGTAAACCTTCTCGACTCTCACCGCTGCGAGTGCGGGAGGTGTACAGTACTGGTTCTACCCGGGGAAAATGGGTGGTCTGCCTCCACCACAAAAACAAATTCGACCCCGTCAAATATAATCAAACATGTGTTGAAAATGACGTAAAACACCGTACAAACAATCGAAATAACCTCAACAATGTGTTGTGAGGAGGTTAATCAACAATTATATTATAATTCAATAATTGTGCAGTTGAAATGGGTAATACAAATTGTATTTTAAGATGTAGACAAATGATTGTAATAAACAATAAAACACAATGTACATTTAATATTTTATTACGATGCCCGATTATAGAAAGTATAACACAAATTGCATAAGCCTAAGATAAAAAAAAAAGCTGTACAGCCCAAATTGTAATGTTTTCTTTCACTCTACTCTGCATTTCGTTTATACAGTAGGGGGTCTGTGTATACATTTATATAAGGCACATACATGCACGCACCTCAAGTTACAGCCTTTTAAAGCTCATCTTAAAAGTAATACGGCAAACAATATTTCCCACTTAACAATTATAAATGTGAAGATTTCCATCGATAAACAGTGCACATGCTGTAACAATAAACACAGACTCACATCCCTATACTAGTTATTTTGTTTTTATAAACAACTACCGGTAATGTGACTATAATTATATGTTTATTGTCCGACCATAATTGTAATAATGTCATAAAACTATCGGTCAATTTTTTCATGAAAAAAACATGTTATCAATTTAATCGCAAATGTATTTAACCTGCGATAATAGCAATTAAAAAAAAAAAAAAACATTTTCTCGCTTTTATCCACAACGACTAATACAAATGAACTATAAATATACTTCTCCATTTTATTCGTCAAATATAGCTCAAATTTTGGAAAATATTCCGCTTATAGATACGTGTCGAGAATGTAATAGGTACATCTATACACTTTAAATAGTACACTTAATTATTCTTTTTTAACACCATTTTTAATCCCCAACAATAAATACATATACATATAACAAAAAACTGATAACCGAACAACTGTTTTCGCTATGTTTCATATAAGCCTCATCGTTTCGTTTCGTATTAAACAAGTAAACTAAGGTGTGGTTGTATATGTGCAATACCGTCAGATATTAAAGGGACACACGGCTATCTTGGGTGTGCTGTGCGTCCCGTCTAAATAATTTGCGTTTGTTTAATCATTAATATTAATTATAAGGATAGAATAAAGCAAATTGTTTTAGAGTATAAATAATTGTTGATTATTTTGTACCAATAATATATAATAAAATCGAGACGCACATTTTATTGATTGACAGAATCTTCAAGATTGCCTTGTGTCCCTTTAAGATAAACGCTTTAAGCTCTGTATTTGAGCGTGCCTTGATGTACATAGCAGAACCTTGATGTACATAGCAGAACCTTGATATACATAGCAGAACGTAATCGCACTGCTGGTTGAAAGAAGGAAATTGTATATATCTGAAATTTTCCAATTTGATAAACTACACATTTCATTTTACACTATATTAGTTGAAGACATGGCCAGCTTATTCCAATAAATATAAACGTAAACAAGTCACATTTGTGTTATTTGTTATCAAGCTTAAACAACTGGAAAATATATATACAGGTATTAGACAACTCTTAACTAGAAACAACTTTGTGGAGTCGTACAATGTATCTTTTAAAGAATCTTCAGTTTTCGAAACTGACCAAGGACCAAAAAAGACAATTTAAAAAATGTGCAACAAATATTATAAGAAAAATTCTTTGCATTATGATTATAGATACAGTGGCAGATTATTCACCAGTAAGATAATCTATATAACCTCTATTTTAATGACTGAAATTGTATATTAGTAGCGTGACTATGTAGATCTATGCTCGTAGTATGATTTTTTATAGTTACATTTTGTACAACGTGATGTCCATCCCCGACCGCAAAACACCTATGACGTGGGGAATAAATGGGCCACCATAATATATATAGATATATAGACAAATGAAGCGAACACATGGATGTTCGGTTAACAGTTGACAAACAAACAACATTAACAACATTTTGAGTTGTTGAATATCCCATTAAATCATATATTCCATATAAATAAACAACTTATCAATTAAAATAATGGTATCAAAAGGATTTGTATCACTTCGATATCGTTGTTTTGATGATATAGCACCTCCACTATACGCTGGATTGTTTATATAAATTAAAACACTTGTATCCCGATAACTCGATGCCACTGCTTTGTCCTAGATTTATGAATAAGAAAAACCCTATTGATGTAAGCAGTGTGACACATAGTCCAGTGTGTATATTTTAAAAGCTTTTCAAGAATGTATACGTGTGAAAGCGCGCAGTCTTTAGTTATTTAATTAAGCTGCGGTATATTTGTTTTTCGCCATTTTCAAAAGCGACTGTCTAACGGCTTCCTTGATTGGTGTAACAGTTGGACATTCACGTTCAAGTTTCGATGTTGTAAGCTTATTATTTGAGCGACGGCATTTTATCACACTTCCCAGTAGCTGCTCCTCAACACAGTTCTTCCATGTAAACTGTGGATCAATAATCTCGCGGTACATGCCGAGAATCTCGTTGTGCGAAATGACCCCTGGGTTGGTCATATTAAAAGTTCCTGTTTTCTTCTTTTTCGCCAACTCGATCATGAGCGGCAAGATATCTTCCATGACGGTCATGGAGTTCGGGATGCTGTTGATATTGCTGTATTTAGTGATTTTGACAATCAGGTTTCTCGGCGACGAATCGAACGAGACTGGCATACGGATTCGGCAGGATAGGACGTTCTCCTCGAATTGTTTCATGAGTCTGTCGGTAAACCCCTTTACAATTGAATAAGACGATCCGAAGAAATTCGGCAGACTTTCTTCTGAAAAGCTAACTTTTTCGGCTTCCCCGGCGAATATACAACCACTTCCAAGATATGTGAGGTGTATGCCGCGTTTACGCGTTTCTTCAGCGAGGACCAGCGGTGCAAAAAGATTGTCCCGGATATTGTCCACCAGACGACCAGGTTCCTCGAGCCAGTCAATTGTATTACATCCGGGGCCGTGGGTCCTGCCTACGATAGACACCACTCTGTCGGGCTTTACAGTATCTAACTCCTGTCCAACCTTTTTTGGTTCGTCAGCTCGCGCTTCAGCGCGGTAGACGTCGCCTTCCATGCTCGTGATGAAGTCACAATACTTCTGACCAATCCATCCAGAATGGCCGTAAACCAACCACTTCAGTTTGCTCTGTTGCCAGTGGTCTAGGTTCTGCATATACCACTCTGCCGTTTCTTTTAAGCCATCCTCAAACGATACCAACTGTCGCCACCCAAGTGCCTTCAGCTTCGATCCATCGGTGTAATAACGACGATCTTGAATAACCCTGTCTTTAACAAAGTTACGGAAGTCACTCGGACTCTCCCCGGGTCGGACTATTGCTGTTAGTTTCTCGTGAAGCTGGAGTACGCTGACTTCATATTCGGACGAAATGTTGTATATTTCGGACAAAGAGCCGTTCTGGATAATGGTCAAAACTGCTCGACACACGTCTTGCACGTGGATGAAGAAGCGACGAGCTGTTCCATCGCCTTGTATGTCACATTTCTCTCCCTTCGCCAAATGCTGCGAAAACAACGGAATAACTTTGTCGGGAAACTGAAACGGGCCGTATATGTTGTTCGCTCTGACAATAATGGCGGGAAATTTAAAAGAAATGACGTATGATTTCACCATGTATTCCGCTCCGACTTTCGTAGCCGCGTACGGATTGGTAGGATTCAGGCAGGCGTCTTCCAAACACGGATTACTGTCACGTGAAACATCCCCGTACACCTCATCAGTTGAGAAAAATACAAAACGGTCGATCTTCCCGTATACTCGACAGCATTCCAACAAATTATGAGTTCCTAAGACATTATCCTTGGTAAACTGCATCGATTCTAGAAACGATACGTCCACATGAGTTTGTCCAGCAAAATGAACGACGATGTTGATTTGGTGTTGTTCCAGAATTTGATTCACTTTAGCAGCATCGTTAATATCGCCATTATAAAAAAAATATCGACTGTCGTCGATTTTTCGCGGCGATCCTCCGTAGTATAGCCTATCTAAATTGACCACAACTGTTTCAGGCGATCCTTGCTTTAGAAGAAAACGAATAAAATTACATCCAACCAAACCTTCCCCTCCTGTCACCAAATATCTTGTCATCGCTCTCGTTTTGTTTCAAACTACTGCAAATAAATATGCTTAAAGTCTCCTGAGAAACTTGTTTTAATTCTTCTTCAAGAATGCAATGTTAAAAAACACTCCACTACAGACGTGAGCTGTTTATAAAATGATGTTAAAACAATCACATGCTGAGTGTCCTTATTGAAAGATATGATTTAAGCCACGCCCATCAATCAATATGCAAATTGGTATATATTGAGATTTTGTCGGATCTGAAATACGCGTGGTGTTTCGGGATGTGGCATGTACACCTCAAGCATGAACAATTATATTTCTTTTTAAAGATGTCATATCTACAAATTAAACATTATTGGTTTTGGTTTGATTTGATTTGATTTGAACTTAATGGTGTTTTGCGTCGTTTTTAGCACCTGAAATGACGGTCAACTTTGTTTTGTGGTAGAGGCAGACCACCCCATTTTCCCTGTAGAACCAGTACAGTATACCACCCGCCATCCGACATTAAGACTGTGGTTAATTTGTCATACATAAAGCGGTCAGTGCAATATTGATTTGATTCATATTGCTGAAACAAACGTTCGCCCATTTCGATATACTAGTAATCGGACCAAAATTTTTTAAGCGTTTGACTTTATTTTGCTGTTCAAAAATGTGTTGGTTGGTGTTGGGCGTGCGGGTGGGTGGGGTGGCATTAATATAGTAACATTCAGAAAATAGAAGAAGAAAATCCATAAAAAGTATTTATTAATGTTTGACTGCCTATATTTGTTCTTCAATATTTTTTTTTAGGTGGTGGTGAGGGGGAGGGTGGGGCATTAACATTAAGAAATAGCAAACTTTCATGAACGTATTTATGCATTATAATAGTAATTACAACATATATTTTTTTCTTTATTTCTTATTATTATAATCTAGTACCAAAACGAAATGCACACGAATAAGTATTTGTAGCCAAACTCTAGATAAGTAATACATATTTTCATCTCAAATAGGCACATTTGAGATTATTTTTTCTTGGTCCTGTTATAACAGTTCTTAGATGCGTTTTCATGAAAGCTCTTAGTATATCATTGTTGAAGAAAACAACGGAAGTGAACTCATTCTCGCCTATTAAATACAATTAACATCGTTTAGGGTGTTAATTATAGTTTTGGGGCGTAAAGTTGTGTTGCAGTGCTTGCTTAAAACAAGCTTCATACTGTGTCAACACTTTCAGTATTTTTTTGCCGAAATATTCACTTTTAACGCAAGCTGAATTAAGTCTTCCTAATGTTGACCTTTCATCTTACATAAAATATGATTGATGAAATTAAAAGTACTGCTAATAGTATCTGCAATTTTATAAAAAAAATCAAATAAAAAATGTTTGGCCAGTACATGGGTGCCACAGTGATCCAGTTGATATCACGGTAGACTCAGAATCCGGAGATTACGAGTTCGAGCCTCCCCGTGGTCATTGGGTTTCAGGGTTTCTCCGGTGTGTCCTATTGCAAGGCCCCTTAGCTTCCTTCCAGATGAATCTGGGAGCCGTTCCCCCTTCTTATCGAATTCCTATTATATGGTTTTTTAAAGTGCTGTCTCTTACGCCGTTGAAACAACGTAAGACAGTGTGTTGATGAGCCGTTAAAGAGCAGAGTTATATGTTATATTATGTTTTATCACATAACGTCCCTTGTTAGCAGTGTCGAACACCCATGTAATATTTTGTTGTATGACACACGTGTAACACTACGCAAGTTTATTAACTGAAACTATTTTATTTATTACAGATCTGAGTCATAAACTTATTATTTTTGACTTCTTATAAAAATAATGCACGTTATACAAAACATTGTTTTTGGTTTGTTAAAAAGTTGGCGTAAACTGCTATTTTGTAAAGAGGTAAACACGAACTCTTTTATACGCAACGTTATGTGTGAGACGCGACGTTACGACGTCACATATTTTATGACGTTTTGGCGCTAAAGTGTGTCTGACGTCGTGGCGGTTCTATGTCCATCTGAATTATTTTTCACTAATTTGATTGCAATGTTATGTGATAAAAAGGATCTTAAACTCGTTCCCATTCCATATAAGATTTATGAAACTCGTTATGAATTATTTTTAATTTTAACTCGCCAAAAGGCTCGTTAAAATTAAAATAATTCATAACTCGTTTCATAAATCTTATATGAAATGGGAACTCGTTTAAGATCCTCTATATATGTTATATGTTATATGTTAAGTTATATGTTATGTTTTGTTATATGTTATATGTTATGTTATATGTTATGTTAAATATTATGTTATATGTTATGTTATATGTTAATATGTTATTTATATGTTATGGTATATGTTATGTTATATGTTATATTATATGGTATGTTATGTGTTATATGTTTTTTATTTTATATGTATGTTATATGTTATATTATATGGTATTTTGTATGTTATATGTTATGTTATATATATGTTATATGTTATATTATATGGTATGTTATATGTTATATATATGGTATGTTATATGGTATAGTATATGGTATGTTATATGGTGTTATATGGTATGCTATATGTTATGTTATATGTTATGTTATATATAATGTTATAGGTAACATATAACATAACATATAAAAAAAATAATAAATACAAAATTTAAAAAGGAAGATAAAAAAATTGCTTGAAACAGTCATGTTTGACATGTATGTTTTGAACCTGCCTCAGGAAAATATGTTATTACCAAGATAAGAATCTACAGTTCCCTCATTGCGAGCTACAACTAACGGTAATATTATCTCTCAACTTGATCTTTTACTTTTCTACGTCTGTAAGGTTGGTTAAATTAATTATGAATAAATGAGTGACGCAATGCATTCAGTTTGATAAGGTAATAATAAATGGCTATCATTAACATGCTGTAAGGCGCAAACAATTAATTGCTCAGGCCATAATTAAAAGTATGTGTGTTTGCCCGTTCGCGACCGGTCCAAAAGGAATCGGCCCGACTTCAAACTGTTTTTCCTTGCATCCACATACATGATAAAAGACCCTGATATAGATGGATTGCATGAACGTAAAGATATAAATAAACATTTAAAAAAATCGTTCCGTCAATAAATTTACTGGACAGTTGCCATCTACCTGCCTAGACGTCTAGTATTTTACAATTATGTCAGCCCCGATCTCAGACTCATGTCGCCATATTTTGTTGTTACATAGTCTATGATAGACTTCTTCGATATATGCCACGTTGTACATTACTAACGGTAATTAAAGTAGGTATCCCGCCAACACATGCCAAATTTTACAACAGATGTAAACCGTTCCTAAACCTACTGAAGGCGAGGTATATATACAACTTACATATTTTGAGAATCAAATCTCTATAGACACAGTCTAAACAGCTTTAACCAGCCAGGCCAAACCCAAAAACTGCAACGTTGAATTAAGAGTTACCAACTCATAAATCATTTTACACATATTCAGTAACTTTTATTCGTTTAACAAAAGGCCCAAGAGGGCCTGTGT
The DNA here is from genome assembly GCA_037043455.1 of Cyrtodaria siliqua. NCBI lineage: Eukaryota > Metazoa > Mollusca > Bivalvia > Adapedonta > Hiatellidae > Cyrtodaria > Cyrtodaria siliqua. The sequence continues at coordinate 6,195 of JAWPHD010009353.1, read as the reverse complement.
ATGCTCTACTTGCTAAAACGGCTCTTATATCCCTAAAAAAAACACTAAATTAGAACTGGGGGTTGTTTGTAGCAAAACCAGATGTCTCCCTTACAGGAGAAAGGGCCATAAATCCGCCAAAATCATTAAACTGGAACATGAAGAAAACATGTGCAACTAGGCTTGGTCTTCCCTATCCACGTTTCATGGAGATCAGGGGAGGTAGGCGGAACAAAGCTTATGTATTAAATACTTTATCGGGCCATAACTCCACCAAAAATCATTCAACCGGAACAAGGCAATGATATACGTACGCAAGAAAGCCGAATGGTGGTTGAGGAAAAGTAATCCGAAATTTGTGTATTAAAACGTTTTAAAGAGCCACAACTCAACCACATAATATTCAACCAGAACACGACAACGATATGCACAACTAGGCTTGGTACTGATAATTCCTGCCAAGTTTCACTGAAATCCAACCAGAGTTCAGGAAAACTAGTCCGAATAAAGTTTGTGTAAAAGGGGCCATAACTCTGTCAAAAATCATTAAACCGGAACAATTACTTCCTGCCAAGTTTCGTTGAAATCCAGCCAGGGGTTCACGAGAACTAGTCTGTACAAAGTTAGTGTATTAAGACGTGTAAAGGGCCATAACTCCGCCAAAGAGCATACAATCGGAACACAGCGATGACATACACAACTAAGCTTGATACTGATCATCCTTACCAAGTTTCGTTGCAATTCTGCCAGGGGTTCAACAGCACTAGTCCGGACAAAGTTTGTGTATTAAAACCTGTAAAGGGCCATAACTCCGTCAAAAATCGTTCAACCGAAACACGGTGATGATATGCATAACTAGGCTTCGTACTGATCATCCCTGCAACATTTCTCTGAAATCTGGCTAGGAGTCCGGAGAAATAGTCCGGACAATGTGTGTGTAGTAAAAGCTTTAAAGGGCCACAACTCTGCCAAAATTATTCAACCGGAACGTGGTGATGATATGCACAACTAGGCTTGATACTGATCATCCTTGCTAAGTTTTGTTGAAATCCGGCCAGGAGTTCAACTAGTTCAACTAGTTCATACAAAGTATGTGTATTAAAACCTTTAAAGGGACATAACTCCACCAAATATCATTCAACTGGAATAAGGTGAGTACAACTAGGCTTGGTACTGATCATCCCTGCAGAGATTTGCTGACATACTTATCATAACAATCTTATAAAGTTTGGTAAAGATCGGATGAAAAATGAAGGTGCTAAAATGTTAACACATTTTTTAATAATTCAAGGGCCATAACTTCGGTGTTACGGGTCCGATCTATCTGGTGTTAAAACTTGTCCGAGCTTTCATCATTATCAACAATCTGACAAAGTTTGGTCAAGGTAGGATGCAAAATGGAGGAGATAGAGTGTTGACAAGACAAACTATAGCAATTTTCGTTAATTCAAGGGCAACAACTCCGGTGTTACTAGTCCGCTCTGGTTGATTGTTTAACTCGTCCAAGCTTTCATAGATAATAACAATCTGGTGAAGTTTGGTAAAGACCGGATGAAAAATGAAGGTGCTAGAGTGTTGACATGAAATATTTAATACAGTTGTCAATATTTCAAGGACAATAACTCCAGAGTTACTGGTCCGATTTGGCTGGGTTTCAAACTCGTCTGAGCTTTTATTAATATTAATGAGTTGGTAAAGATTGATAAAGATCGGATGAAAAATGGAGGCGCTATTGTGTTGACAAGACAAAATATAGCAATTTCGTTAATTCAAGGGCAATAACTCCTGTGTTAGTGCTCCGATTTAATTGGTTTTCGAACTCGTCCGAGCTTTAATTAAAATTAATAATCTGGTAAAGTTTAGTAAAGATCGGATGAAAAATGGAGGCGCTAGAGTGTTGACAAGATAAAATATAGCAATTTCCGTTAATTCAAGGGCAATAACTCCAGTGTTACTGGTCCGATCTGGCTGGTGTTCTAGCTTGTCCGAGCTGTCATTATTATTAATAATCCGGTAAAGTTTGGTAAAGATCGAATGAAAAATGAAGATGCTAGAGTGTTGACCTTTGGCCAGTAGAGCTAAAAAAACGTGAAAAATCCTATACATTTCCATTATTATATGACCTGAACACCTGGATAGAGTTTTGATGAACGGATTTGTAGTGTTTGTAGTGTAACTTGGCAGTTATTTGGCGTGTTAGTTTCTTTAAATGTGTTTCTGTAAGTAAATAAGTAAGTACGTAAATTGTTTATTATAGTGTACAAGTATCAACATAATATTCAAATAGTGGACCTATAAAGAAGGATAAACATATCGGACAGGGAAAGCAGCATTCAAGGACGACAGTCAACCACAAAACACAAAAACAAACACGCAAACAGACAAACGAAAAGGCAAAAGTTATAAAAAATGCAAACGACATCACAAACACAAAATGGTTGACAATAGGGCTACCGCCTTGGAACTGTCAGTGGCAAATTAGGCCACTGGGGGTTTAAACCGGTTCTAGGGTGCACCAAACCTCACACTTACCCTACTGTCATCCCAATAAAACAGGACAGTGTACATAAAGAAATCCCCGCCATGATCTAATCTCTAATCAACAAGGCAGCATCAATAGGCAATATAAGTAAAAGACAAAGATGCTCGTGTAAATATAATACAAAAATACAATAGCCTAGAAAGCCACAATGAAGGTACTCAATGACTTGGCAGAAGCCAAATCAGTAAGAGAATACACCATTAAGGGAACGACAAGAAAGATCATGGACAAACATCAAACGCCACCGTCCCAATGGGCTTTAGGTAGGCGTCATCATAGGGTCCACAGCCTGTCCTGTCATCGTACAATCAAAGAGGAAAGCATAGTGGCGAACTGTAAAAGGGTCCACCACCAAGCAAAATGATAGGGTCATAACCTCTTTTGATAAACTTTTTAACAAGTTTAACAAAGATAGTATGAAAGTGATCATGACCAAGAATCTTACGAAGTTTATAAATCACATCACCATAGAAGTCAGGTTGTGATAGTCCTTGTCGCAGAAGAGTCCTTAAATTACATTTATATTTGGAAAGAAGATCAGGGTTACGATAATAAAACTTTGCAAAGGTTTTACGAAGTTTATGGTAACGGTAAACCTGATTGAGTAACTTTTTAGTTATACAAAGATTACGAATATTAAAGTCCTCAACTCGAGTACAAGCTCTAGAAAAACGAACAAGTTGAGACAGATACACCCCATAAGAAGTTGCTCGGGGAACATCCCCATCCAAGTGGGGATAATTAACAATGTCAAAATTAAAATCATCTCTCTTGTCATAGATTTTGCTAATAATTTTACCATTTTCAATCGAGAGATCTAAATCAAGAAAAGAAGCGTTATTATCAGATATATTTTCTTTATTAAGCTGAAGTTTTTTAGGATAAATATTATGAACCATAGTTGGAAAGAAAGGGTTGTCAATGTTCAGTATGTCATCCAGATACCGAGAGGTGTCATTAAAAGCTTCAATAACATCTGCATATTATCTAATAGGAAGATGAGTGCTTCACAAACTTCATAGCAAGTCCACATAGTATAATTGTCTAAACTGCCGTTAGTGAAAAACGCTTTAATATTATTACATGCCAAAAATGTAGTATTTTCTCTAGCGAATGTTTTTTGAATAAGAGAAATTAGCTTGTCTTTAATAAGATGATGTGGTAAGGTTGTATATAGTGTAGAGAAGTCATAAGTACTTATTGATGAAACTTGACCTTTATTGAAAATTTTATCAAGAACGTCTCCTGATTTTTTTATAGACCAAAATAAATTAATCCCAGAGTTTTCATAAGTTTTATCACAATATAGTTTAACGTGATCTTTAACGGCAGTAAGACAAGAAGTTAAAAGTTTGGAGGTGTTTGTTGTGGTGCAGGTACTAGAATTAGAAATAAAGCGAGCCTTATATGGATTTTTATGTAATTTAGGAATCCAGTACATGGTAGGCAGTTTATTTTGCTTATCGTTTACACCAGCATTGAAAGTAGTGCACCGAGTGATATGTGCGGAAACAACATCATCCTCAGTAGAATTAACTGGAGTATACGAATTGGTGCTGCCGAGTTCCAGAGATAAAACATTGACGTAATGTAGGCGTCAAACAATAATTACATTATAAGCTGCTTTATCTGCAGGAACTAAAACAAATTTATTATGAAATTCCTGAATTCCCGATTTTAGATTACGAAAGGAAAACCTAGGTCTCGGAGGTAGTAAAGAGGGGTTAGCATTATAAAGGTGTATACGTGTATCTATACTTTTAAGAATAGACTTTTTCCAAGTAGAAAGCGAGTTTGGGTCCGCATGTTTTCTACGACACCATTTTATACTAAAATCTTCAATGGAGTGGGCGATCTGGGAACGACAGGCATTAAAATCAATAGTTGAAGGTAATCTATATTTAGAACCTTTCGAAAACAAATGCCGAATACGTTTATCAACAATATCAAAATTACCAGTGATGACATGACCTGCTGGAGCATAGCAACATTTTGATGTGTTGCATTCACATTCCTTAGGAGTATTATGTACTATATCAAGGTCAGAAACTATTTTGTTGTAGTTGAAAATAATATTTCTAATAGGCTTTTTATACTTATAACAAATTACAGGACTTTCGGAATTTTTGAAATATTAGGGATAGAATCAACTACATGAGTATCCCGAAAAATACTAGGCATGTCAATGAAATCAATACCTTTATTAATATATAGTAGTTTTAGAAAATGCCTGACGTGATCAGACTCCTTGTCAATATGGGGTCGGAGAACATGTTGTGTGTAGCTTTGAACTATGGAAGCAGTGTTATACAAGGGATCTATAAGTCACATATACACAATTTTCATAATAGATGTGATATACGAAAGATACCTTCAAAAGTATATTATTTACAAAATCCGCGCTCCAGATATCATAATCATATCACTTTTAGTTAAATATAAAATGCGAGAGTATGAAACACACGTATACTTATTATAGTTTAGTTTATTCAACAAATACAGTAGACCATTTGGTCCATGAGTATTCAAATACACAAACAATTTTCAATTGCAGAGGTCGATGGCAGTAACAAACATTACATAATATCAAATTTTGTACAATATACTAACATTCTAAATCAGTTTTAATTATGATATTTCTAACAGTATAAGTTTTTCTATAAACAATTGTTTAAAAGAGAAACATTCTTCAAATCCACGTGTCACAGACAGTAATACTGTTGTTAGAGTACCTCTTGGGAGAGTACTAGTATTTATTGATTGTAATATATGTCATTTCAAATTTTAAAACAATCAAATACCTAAGTAGCCAAATTGTTTACTTTAGTAAGCTTTTCTGATGTCAACAGTTCTATAAATTTCGGAATATTTGTATTATAAATGGCAGTAAATTTAAATGTCAGATATTCATCCTTCCGCTATGAGGCAACTCAGTTAATGCCATGATATGTTAATATATAATACTATGGAAGCTTTAATGTACCCCCTCAGATGATGTGTTGTTTATTACCATAAATAAAACGACATGTCACGATATATAATCCTATGTTGACATAATCTATGTTGAAATACTACAATATTTCGAGCCAGAAACGACTTAATAAAATGCGGCATAAGTTGAATATATTGTTTGCACAACATCCACACACAGTCTTGATGACATAAAATGTCGCATGACGACTTAAATTATGTTGAGATCACGTTAAGTTGACTGAAATATTGCATCACATATTCTTATCCGGACAAGATACATATGCCGACATATTCACTTCTGTAGCAACAAAAGATGCAAGCACAGCCATAGTTGGATTCACGGCGCATCTACAAGCATGTGGAATATTAAACAAGAGGACCAAAATGGCACTGAAAAGCTCACCTGATTATCTTCGCAAAGATGAAAACTGTTTTTAAAAGCTTATAATTCATAACAGAATGAGATCACGCAGTCAATAGTGCAATATTCAATGGTGCACTAAAAAGCTCACCTGATTATCTTCGCAAATATGAAAACTGTTTTTAAAAGCTTATAATTCATAAAAGAATGAGATCACGCAGTCAATGTTGCAATATCACAAATTCCTGCACCCGCGTTAAGGTGTAAATGGTGGGGATCTCAAAGGTTTCCACGTTATGACACAGGTACTATGTCCCCAGGGTTCCGTGTACTCATGCCC
>JAWPHD010009352.1:0-104817 GCA_037043455.1 Cyrtodaria siliqua | reverse complement strand
GCTCATATATACATGATCATCTATGTGTTGTGGTATGCTCATATATACATGATCATCTATGTGTTGGTGGTTTGCTCATATATACATGATCATCTATGTGTTGGTGTATGCTCATATATACATGATCATCTATGTGTTGTTGTATGCTCATATATACATGATCATCTATGTGTTGTTTTATGCTCATATATACATGATCATCTATGTGTTTATTTTATGTTCATATATACATGATCATCTATGTGTTTTATTTTATGTTCATATATACATGATCATAAATGCGTTATACTTATATTGACTATTAATGCCGCCTTGTTTGTTAGAGAATATAACTGGCGGGGATTTCTTTATTTACACTGTCATATTTAATTGGAATGACGGTATGGTAAACGTTAGGTAAGGTGCGCTCTAGAACGTACATTTAACCTTCAGTGGCCCATTTACCACGACCATTCCAAGACGATAACCCTGTCTTTTATGTTTGCGGTTTCGCATACTTTTCTGCTATTTTCCATGTGCTTCATTCCTTGTTCGACTTGTTTTTCTCATTTTAAATTTGAAATGGGATGTGTGTGAAATGTGAAGTGTACAGTGTAAAAAGTGATTTGAGAAGGCTGAAATGTGTAGTATGATAATTATGTGAATTACATGTAACTGTGATGTGTGAAGCTGACATGTGAAATTCAGACGGTATTTCGTAGTCTACCTAGACCTTCCTAACGAGTTAAGCTTTTTTATCTGATGCATACGTGCATGTTATACACTTATCTATTTGTAAGCGAAATTGCCGTAATATCAATATATACATATATGTGCCTAAGGTGTTTGAATAAGTTCATACTACATGTATTTCTCAAAATGAAGAAACAAATCAAATATACTATAAGACAATAATCTTTTCAAGCCCTTTCTATATCTTTCGACTTGTAAATAATGAAAATGTTGGAAATAAAGCTTGTTTAAACGACGAAACACCAAATGATTTATACGGGTTGCACTCATCGTAGGCAATTTTATCAATGACACGCACTAGATGCAAGGGTTTCCATTTATGACATCATCCAAATTATGACAGGATAGATGATGTGTTAGTTTAGGTCCGGTGACATGAACTTTCTTTCATTATGCAATACATATGGTGAAGCAAAAATGAAAACGTTCTGAAGGTATTTTCAAAAACGGGTCATTATTTAAGTCGGCGGGGACCTTCTGAGGGATTGTATAGACACGTTGACCAGTGACGTCACCATTCATATGCAAATTGCCAACCAGATATCCATTGGTCAGTTTGACAATAGAAACTTTACACTGACCAATACATGGTTGGTTGGCACATTTAAATAACAAAACACTGTTTTGTAAACAGTCGACGTGTCTATATCGGGTTTCTAGGGAATAATAAATATGTATTCTAATTATATTTATTTATTTCAAGAAATACATTTCAGTAAACTACATTTATTACAATTGTATTACATCTAGCTGCAAACAGTACTATTAAAATAAAAAATGGCGCCTTTTGAGGAGTAAACAGGCAAAAAGTGCGGTGCACATCGACATCGATACCAACACACGTTTGCATGACGTCATACATGAAAACCTTGCATCTAGTGCGTGCCTTTTAATCAATAGAATAACTAATTAGTGTCCCAAAAATCAGATTAAAGTTTAAAATTATCAGCCACAGGTCGGAAATAAGGCACTAATGAGTATAGTAGCCAATCAAATGATGAAAATTAACTGCATACTGATATCTGAACAACAGAGACACGTGCGTACTGTAAGGTCAATCTAATATGAACAAGGCAAAGCCTCAAGACGGGCGAAGGCTAAAGCTAACTATTTTAAAATAGATCTAAACGATGTGATGCAGGGTTAGCATAATACTTTATTTTTTAATGCACATTGAGCTGAACGAAAAAGAAAGAAAGAACAATTATTCGGCCTGCATTTGCATATTTAGTACACTAGTGCAACATGACAACTATATTTTACACACAGGAAGTTATGTAATAAATAAAAATACAGATTTCAAGTTTGTGGATCTCAAATTTAAATTAAACTGCCATCATGTGTATCTAGGTCCAGGCTGTCTTTGTTTCAGAATTGTGACATTGTGTATGATGTTTCATATCTGACTCCATTATGAAGGATGTTTTGGTAATGAAAAAGGTTAGTGACTATCATGTCACCCGCCTTGCAATATTAATCTATTTTAAATTTCTTTATAGTTTTAATATTAATAATAAATAAAGAGTAATTAGCGACTGCAATGTCACCCACCTCCAAATATGTTATGTAATAGTGATATTGAATCAATAATTGTCTCACCCCACCATAAAATGAATTTAAGTTAGTACCTAAAGTCCTTAAATTCACTAGGTAAAGCAAAGGTTAGCCACTGTTCCACCTCCAATTTTGTAATCATATTAATTAATTTATTAAGTGTCAATAATAAATGAAAGTTTCGCGACTGTTTTGTCACCCACATCCAAATATACAATGCTATTACTTTGTGGTAGAACATAACTCAATGCCAATCACAATTAGTAATCATGCTGGTCCCCATTTCTGCAAAATGTTTTCAAAATCTAAAATTGCCCAAAGGTATCACTTGAGATGAACGCAAACTACACACATAAGAATGGTGCAATTGCTTCTACGAGTGTTGAAGAATGTGTGAATGGTTAATGCAGAAGGGTAAATTTCAGTGCTATGGCATTGCCACAGATGGCAGTTACGAGTAATGATGAAGAGGATACATTTGATCTGGGTTTGATTATTTTGATTAGATACCTTGGTATAATATCATCCGGAGAACATGAGCAACTATTTTCTAAATGTTTTGATTAAATAATTGTCTACCAATATAGGCTATAATTACACATGAAAAGCAAAGAAGAATCAGCATCTGCATTTGAAACGCTTAACAGAGTTATACAGGATAAGGTTAAGGATGTAAGGATGCTCATGGGAGCAGTGCATTACATATTCATCTGACAATGCATCTGTAATGAAAGGGAAGCACAACAGTGTTCAGAGAAGAATTAAGGACAGAAGCAAGCAGAACATGTTCAAAACCTCTTACCTAGAATGCTTTTAGTGGAAGCCTATTTAGAAATTACTACAACATTACGAGCAATGTCCTGAAAGCTTGTCAGGAGGAAAAGGAAATGTAGAAAAAAAGACACGTCTTAAAAACTGACCACAGTCAGTCAAAGTAGCAAAGAATATAGGGTATATGGTCCTAGTTAATGTTATTACCACGATTACAAGCCAACATTGTTAGATGTTACTGGAATGCCTCCGGACACCCCTAGCGTATCGGGCAACTTTGTGGCCTTTAAATAATTGTGACCTGCTTTTAAAGCCAAATCCTGAGAGAAAAATAATTATTGTTGTTGATACATTATTTTGTAAAACATTCACCTTTAAACACTATTTACCTTTACCTTATATTATATATTAGTAGACATTGAGTGCTTCAACTTGAAACCAATATTCATGACTTAATTACACTATTCCTTTCTTTCGAAATGGAATACATAAATACATCATTAAACCATCAGAAATATCAACACACTCATGAATCACATTTGCCATCCCTTTTCAACTGCAAAATAACCGGGAATCTACCGGGGAATAGTATCACCCGAAGTTTGACGTCATCACTTTATGCGTTTGTGACCACGTGATGCTTTTTTGATCACGTGACCCCCCATGCGATCAAATTGTACTTTATTTCGATAAATACTCTCTTTTTTTACATTAAGTATTTATATAATGTTATATTTCTGTAATTAAACGTTTCGCTTATTAAGTCTTTCCAATCATGGACTTAAACGTATGCTAAGCATCTGCTACGAATACTCGTGTTTATGGCGTTACGAATACAATTCTTCGAAATCAGCAGTAATGGTTCTAAATGAAACTAAATTTGACTATAATAATACAAACAGAGCATGGATGCTCGGCAATGACAATTTGGGAATAACGTGCAGTAAATACTTGAAATTAACAGATAATATAAAGTCCTGTTGCAATAAAATTAGAGGCACATATTTTAGTTTGGTAAACTCTGGTCTGTTTGACAATGGTCTGCAGCCACTAACATGTAAGAAAATTTACAATGCTGTGGTTCTTCCAAAAGCCCTATATGGCAGTGAATGTTGGTATTTTTTGAGTATGAGTGATGTTTTAACATTAGAGAGGTCACATCGACTATGCGTAAAACATATGCAAGGTTTTCATATTAGAACAAGAACAGATGTGGCTTTAAGTTTGCTTAATTTTTAACCAATTGCATCTGAGATAGACCGACGGAAACTTACCTTTCTGGGACAACTGTGTAGGTTACAAAGAGATTGTGCAGTAAAACAGATGTTTTTAATCAGGATAAGCGCATTTACAATTAACAACTGTTTGACAGGTTTTATTCCAGACATATACACTATCCTTAATAGATATGGCCTTACGCATGTCCTGGACGGGTACGTTTCGAATGGTCACTTTCCTAGCAAACTGTGCTGGAAAAAGCTAGTGAATGGTAAAATATATGAAACTATAACCACTGAATTGAACAATAGGCTTGCTGAACCTGAATTTATAAGGTTTTGCTCAATTCATAGTAGCTATAGAGAATCCAATGTATGGTTATATGCTAGAAGTCACCCAACATCTCTCAAATATTGTAAGACTGTTTGTGTGATTATTGCAAATATAACGAGAATAAATGAAAACTGCAAAAGGTGTGATGTAATAACAGACAATGTTGTTGACCATTGCATATGCAATTGCCCATACGTAGCAAATGAAAGAACTAATTTGTGGTTAACAATACAAAACCAATTTGGATTACATGTAAAAGAAACCCTTTCGGCACTTAACAAAAGCGACGTTGTTAATGTTTTCCTTGGTGCCAACAGTAACATGATTGAAACACTTTTCTCAGATGAAATAGACCGGTTTTATGGTACGATATTTAGGTGCATGCATACATTGGGTGTGGTTAAAATATGTAACAGTGTAAACATAAATTAATTATATAATATGTATGCTTCAGCGCCAGTTCCTGGCACAGATTTGATTTTGCTTGATTTTGCATATATAACTGCCAACATGTATATACGTTCTTGTTTTGTTTGTGTAATTATTTTGTAATTGGTTATCTGTCATTGTTGTTTGTATACTATGTGAATCTCCTATATGGAGGAAATAAAGAATATTATTATTGAAAATGGCGGCGCGAAACATGAAAAATAAATATCGCATAGTATGTGGGAAAACAAGTAAGTTTTCATACTCGCGTTACTACAAGAGGGTTTCGCAGGCCGTATTAAACTGATTTCCTAATCGTTACTTCAACATTGTTTAAGTTTTTATCAGTTTAATAGGGTACTTAGTGTTATTTTTAAAATTAGTTATACTTTCAATGAGACAACGTTTGACATATTTGTGAATTATATACAATAAGATAATTATATCTATATTATGTTTAATGAGATACCTTATGATATATGTATGTAATGCATTACTATATATATAACTGAACAAAACAAGAAACTTCCGCTGAGGTTGATGCTGATTGTCTAGACAGCAAAACAGGAAAAACATAATGATTAGATAGACCGCCAAAAATAGTCCAAACAAAGATGTTTTTGAAAAGTTCAGTTAGCCCCCTTTTTCTTAAAAAATGCATTTTGGCCACAAAAACAAATAATTAAATCTACGAAAATTACCGAAATTTGTCCGAGACAATATTCTCTATATGTTCTTTACCAAGAAATCACAAAAAAAAACATAACACAGATTGTGTAGATTTCAGCTTTTGGATTATCAACAATAATCAATTAACCTCCCTTTAACATTTCCATATCATTTATGAAATATTATTGCTTGGCAAATTTAAAACTGTTCATTGGGATATTTAGTACTCGCTTAGGTGTGCTTACAAACATCAAACATTGTTTTAGTAAAACCCTCGAAATACCAGCAAAAAGTCGGACATTTCTTTTTTTGTTCAGTATACTAACAACATTTGCCTGTTTTTCGTGTAATACAGGCTTTGCCTCTGTGGTTTTATTGGATAAGCACGTGAGAGGCAGACCAAAACTTTAAAAATTTAGCTTTAAATTGTAGAGATTATTGTTTTGCAAAATCATTCAGGAACCATTCCGATATTGTGCATCGTGCCTGCATGTGCATCCAACGACAACTGAGACGGTTACAAATGGCAATGGAGTACTGGCTTCCCTGTTGAGCAGATCAGTGGATTTATATCACGATATTGTATGCAAGAGATCGTTATATGATACATTGATGATGACGGATACTGTGGAATTTGAGGGAATTTTCTTGTTTTGAATGCCAGCTTGAAACATAGTATTAATGTTATGTGCATGTATTCACTTGCTATTGTTTATAAGCTGCTGTTGTTATCAGAAGGCCTCATGGAAGATAAGTGTTGTGCAATTGTTTGTATAATCTTAATGAGTTGTACCTTCATGAAATAAAGAATTTATTATTATTATTATTATTATTATTATTATTATAGGGAAATGATGAAAATCAAAAACACTAAGTCTAAAACAAAATATGAGGTGAACACATTTTGTAACTGGTTCGAAGATATTGAACGGCTAGAGGAAATTCCACATGCAGAACTAAATATGCATATAGCATGTTTTTCCTTAGAGATGAAGAAAAAATATGGATCAAGGATCAAACCCATTTTCTTTTGAAACTTGAAAGCAATCATTTTCGTATGAAAATACAAAAACAAATTGCTGAACTCTTTATGTTAAAGTCGATTTAATTCAACAAAACTTGTATAATACGAGTATGCAATGCTTCTGTAAAAACTCTTCAACTGCAGTAAGTTGGCTGTTAGCGGGCATGTGAGATGCTACATCCTACATTACCTCTCATGAACAGATTACCGTATCAGTATTTATTACCGTTCAAACTAGCGTTCGTTTAGTGCAGTGTGGCGGCTGTAAACAAATATCCCCGTGCTGCGAATCAGCAGTATGATCTGTACTGGTCCTTTGGGATGAACGAGCCCAGTATAGGTGGCTTTGGGATTAACGAGCCCAGTATAGGTGGCTTTGGGATGAACGAGCCCAGTATAGGTGGCTTTGAAGAAGAATACCGCTTAACCCGGTGCTAGTGGGCGGGAAAGGTGTTTCGTTCTACATTACCTCTCATGAACAGACTGAATAAAACCGAATCTTCTACTTGTTCTCTTTGTTGTGTGTGTTGATCTCCCTTATCAGTAGTTATTAACATTCACACTAGCGTTTGTTTATCAGTAGTTATTTACATTCACACTAGCGTTTGTTTATCAGTAGTTATTAACATTCACACTAGCGTTTGTTTATCAGTAGTTATTAACATTCACACTAGCGTTTGTTTATCAGTAGTTATTAACATTCACACTAGCGTTTGTTTATCAGTAGTTATAAGCATTCACACTAGCGTTTGTTTATCAGTAGTTATTAACATTCACACTAGCGTTTGTTTATCAGTAGTTATTAACATTCACACAAGCGTTTGTTTAGTGCAGTGTGGCGGCTGTAAGAAAGTCTCCCTGTGCTACGAATCAGAAGTGTTATTTGTACTGGTCCTTTGTGATCATCAAGCCCAATATAGGTGGCTTTGAAGAAGAATACCGCTTAAACCGGCACAAGGGTGCGTGAGAGGTGATTTATCCTAGATTACCTCTTATGAACAGACATTGTTGTCTTGTTGTGTTTGTTACTTCATACGGATCTCCCTTATCAGTATTTATTTAAATCAGGAATGAGGCATTTTAAAAATGTCAACATAAAAAAGCATTGATGTCATGCACGAGTCATTTCCAGATAAGCACCGTATCAAAGAATGCACTGTTGATTTGTTTACTAAACTATTAGAAATCGAAACACCTGATTGTTTTGTACAGTCACCGTTTCATTCCACCATGAAATGTTCGTCAGTTCAAAAGAATGCGAAAGAAATAACAAACGTCGGTACCACGAGCAGAATCATAATTTGTTCATTGCAAGGCTGCACTGATGTTTACGGATACAATAAGCGTTTCTTACTTCTATGAAACCTTGTAGCTGTTTTCCCATTATCTCTACATGAATCACTAAACGAGCAGGTGTTTTGAATGCAAAGAACTGCGTGAGTCTGGAGTAAGTCGGTGGCAACACACCGGAGGGCATAAACATCTAAATAAAGCTCCAGACGCTCATAAGAACGTATTAACGTATGTTAAGAACAGTATCTGTCTCAATGCGGTTGCTTGCAGAGAAAATACCTCTAAATCAAATCAATTCCCATAGGCTGGAAGTATGGACTTGTCAAAGTAAACACACTTTATGCATTACATTCACATAAACTGCTTCCACTGTCGGTGAGACTAGACCTAGTACTTACGAGTTTATTACAGAAACATACTACGCTACGAGTTTATTACAGAACCATACTACGCTATGAGTTTATTACAGAAACTTACAGAAACATACTACGCTATGAGTTTATTACAGAAACATACTACGCTATGAGTTTATTACGGAATCATACTACGCTATGAGTTTATTACAGAAACATACTACGCTATGAGTTTATTAAAGAAACATACTACGCTATGAGTTTATTACAGAAACATACTACGCTACGAGTTTATTACAGAATCATACTACGCTACGAGTTTATTATAGAAACATACTACGCTAAGAGTTTATTAAAGAAAGATACTAGGCTATGAGTTTATTAAAGAAACAAACTAGGCTATGAGTTTATTACAGAAACATACTACGCTATGAGTTTATTACAGAATCATACTACGCTATGAGTTTATTACAGAATCATATTACGCTATGAGTTTACTATAGAAACATACTACGCTACGAGTTTATTACAGAAACATACTACGCTATGAGTTTATAACAGAAACATACTACGCTATGAGTTTATTATAGAAACATACTACACTATGAGTTTATTACAGAAACATACTATGCTATGAGTTTATTACAGAATCGTACTACGCTACGAGTTTATTACAGAAACATACTACACTATGAGTTTATTACAGAAACATACTACGCTTTAAGTTAATTAACTACGCTATGAGTTTATTACAGAAACATACTACACTACGAGTTTATTACAGAAACAGACTACGCTATGAGTTTAATATAGAAACATACTACGCTACGAGTTTATTACAGAAACATACTACACTATGAGTTTATTACAGAAACATACTACGCTTTAAGTTAATTAACTACACTATGAGTTTATTACAGAAACATACTACACTACGAGTTTATTACAGAAACATACTACGCTATGAGTTTATTACAGAAACATACTACACTACGAGTTTATTACAGAAACATACTACGCTATGAGTTTATTATAGAAACATAATACGCTATGAGTTTATTACAGAAACATACTACGCTGTAAGTTTATTAACTACGCTATGAGTTTATTACAGAATCATACTACGCTATGAGTTTATTACAGAAACATACTACGCTATGAGTTTATTACAGAAAACTTCTACGCTTTAAGTTTATTAACTACGCAATGAGTTTATTATAGAAACATACTACGCTATCAGTTTATTACAGAAACATACTACGCGTTAAGTTTATTAACTACGCTATGATTTTATTACAGAATCATACTACGCTATGAGTTTATTACAGAAACATACTACGCTATGAGTTTATTATAGAAACATACTACGCTATGAGTTTATTACAGAAACATACTATGCTTTAAGTTTATTAACTACACTATGAGTTTATTATAGAAACATACTACGCTACGAGTTTATTACAGAAACATACTATGCCATGAGTTTATTACAGAAACATACTATTCTATGAGTTTATTACAGAATCAGACTATGCTATGAGTTTATTACAGAATCATACTACGCTATGAGTTTATTATAGAAACATACTACGTTATGAGTTTATTATAGAAACATACTACGCTTTAAGTTTATTAACTACGCTATGAGTTTATTATAGAAACATACTACCCTACACGTTTATTACAGAATCATACTATGCTATGAGTTTATTACAGAATCATACTACGCTATGAGTTTATTATAGAAACATACTACGCTATGAGTTTATTACAGAATCATACTACGCTATGAGTTTATTATAGAAACATACTACGCTACGAGTTTATTACAGAATCATACTACGCTATGAGTTTATTATAGAATCATACTACGCTATGAGTTTATTACAGAAACATACTACGCTTTGAGTTTATTATAGAAACATACTACGCTATAAGTTTATAACAGAAACATACTACACTTTAAGTTTATTAACTACGCTATGAGTTTATTATAGAAACATACTACGCTATAAGTTTATTACAGAAAAATACTATGCTTTAAGTTTATTAATTACGCTATGAGTTTATTACAGAATCATACTACGCTTTAAATTTATAAACTATGCTATGAGTTTATTACAGAGACATACTACGCTACGAGTTTATTAATGAAACATACTATGCTGTGAGTTTATTACAGAAACATACTACTCTATGAGTTTATTACAGAAACATACTACACTATGAGTTTACTACAGAAACATACTACGCTATGAGTTTATGCAGAAACATACTACGCTGTGAGTTTATTACAGAAACATTATTGCAGAAACATACTACGCTATGAGTTTATTGCAGAAACATACTACACTGTGAGTTTATTACAGAAACATACTACGCTGTGAGTTTATTATAGAAACATACTACGCTACGAATTTATTACAGAAACATACTTCGCTATGAGTTTATTACAGAAACATACTACGCTGTGAGTTTATTACAGAAACATACTACGCTATGAGTTTATTATAGAAACATACTACGCTTTAAGTTTATTAACTACGCTATGAGTTTATTACAGAATCATACTACGCTATGAGTTTATTACAGAAACATACTACGCTTTGAGTTTATTACTTACAGAAACATACTACGCTGTGAGTTTATTACAGAAACATTCTACGCTGTGAGTTTATAACAGAAACATACTACGCTGTGAGTTTATTGCAGAAAAATACTACGCTATGAGTTTATTGCAGAAACATACTATGCTATGAGTTTATTACAGAAACATACTACGCTGTGAGTGTATTACATAACATACTACGCTATGAGTTTAGTACAGAAACATACTACGCTGTGAGTTTATTACAGAAACATACTACGCTATGAGTTTATTACAGCTATGCTACGAGTTTATTACAGAAACATACTACGCTATGAGTTTATTACAGAAACATACTACGCTGTGAGTTTATTACAGAAACATACTACGCTATGAGTTTATTAACTACGCTATGTGTGTATTACAGAAACATACTACGCTACGAGTTTATTACAGAAACATACTACGCTATGAGTTTATTACAGAAACATACTACGCTTTAAGTTTATTAACTACGCTACGAGTTTATTATAGAGACATACTACGCTATGAGTTTAATACAGAAACATACTATGCTTTAAGTTTATTAACTACGCTACGAGTTAATTACAGAAACATACTACGCTATGAGTTTATTACAGAAACATACTACGCTTTAAATTTATAAACTACGCTATGAGTTTATTACAGAAACATACTATGCTACGAGTTTATTACAGAAACATACTACGCTGGGAGTTTATTACAGAAACATACTACTCTATGAGTTTAATACAGAAACATACTACACTATGAGTTTACGACAGAAACATACTACGCTATGAGTTTATTGCAGAAACATACTACGCTATGAGTTTATTGCAGAAACATACTACGCTGTGAGTTTATAACAGAAACATACTACGCTGTGAGTTTATTACAGAAACTTACTACCCTGTGAGTTTATTATAGAAACATACTACGCTACTAGTTGATTACAGAAACATACTACGCTATGAGTTTATTAACTACGCTATGAGTTTATTACAGAAACATACTACGCTATGAGTTTATTATAGAATCATACTACGCTATGAGTTTATTATAGAAACATACTACGCTTTAAGTTTATTAACTACGCTATGAGTTTATTACAGAATCATACTACGCTATGAGTTTATTACAGAAACATACTACGCTATGAGTTTATTATAGAAACATACTAAGCTATGAGTTTATTACAGAAACGTACTACGCTTTAAGTTTATTAACTACGCTATAAGTTTATTATAGAAACATACTACGCTACGAGTTTATTACAGAAACATACTACGCTATGAGTTTATAACAGAAACATACTGCGCAACGAGTTTCTTACAGAAACATACTATGCTGTGAGTTTATTACAGACACATACTACGCTGTGAGTTTAATACAGAAACATCCTATGCTGTGAGTTTATTACAGAAACATACTACGCTATGAGTTTATTACAGAAACATACTACACTACGAGTTTATTACAGAAACATACTACGCTGTGAGTTTATTACAGAAACATTCTACACTATGAGTTTACTACAGACACATACTACGCTATGAGTTTATTGCAGAAACATACTACGCTATGAGTTTATTGCAGGAACATACTACGCTGTGAGTTTATTACAGAAACATACTACGCTGTGAGTTTATTACAGAAACATACTGCGCTGTGAGTTTATTATAGAAACATACTACGCTACGAGTTTATTACAGAAAAATACTACGCTATGAGTTTATTACAGAAACATACTACGCTGTGAGTTTATTACAGAAACATACTACGCTATAAGTTTATTAACTACGCTATGAGTTTATTACAGAAACATACTACGCTATGAGTTTATTACAGAATCATACTACGCTATGAGTTTATTATAGTAACATACTACGCTTTAAGTTGATTAACTACGCTATGAGTTTATTACAGAATCTTACTACGCTATGAGTTTATTACAGAAACATACTACGCTATGAGTTTATTACAGAAACATACTACGCTTTAAGTTTATTAACTACGCTATGAGTTTATTATAGAAACATACTACGCTACGAGTTTATTACAGAAACATGCTACGCTAGGAGTTTATTACGGAAACATACTGCACTACGAGTTTATTACAGAAACATACTACACTGTGAGTTTATTACAGAAACATACTACGCTATGAGTTTTTTACAGAAACGTACTACGCTTTGATTTTATTAACTACGCTATGAGTCTATTACAGAAACATACTACGCTGTGAGTTTATTACAGAATCATACTATGCTACGAGTTTATTACTGAAACATACTACGCTGTGAGTTTATTACAGAAACATACTACGCTTTAAGTTTATTACAGAAACATACTACGCTGTGAGTTTATGATAGAAACATACTATGCTGTGAGTTTATTACAGAAACATACTACGATGTGAGTTTATTATAGAAACATACTACGCTATGAGTTTATTATAGAAACATACTACGCTATGAGTTTATTACAGAAACATACTACGCTATGAGTTTATTAAAGAAACATACTACGCTATGAGTTTATTAAAGAAACATACTACGCTATGAGTTTATTAACAACGCTATGAGTTTATTACAGAAACATACTACGCTGTGAGTTTATTACAGAAACATACTACGCTATGAGTTTATTACAGAAACATACTACGCTATGAGTTTATTAACAACGCCATGAGTTTATTACAGAAACATACTACGCTACGAGTTTATTACAGAAACATACTATGCTACGAGTTTATTACAGAAACATACTACGCTGTGAGTTTATTACAGAAACATACTACGCTTTAAGTTTATTACAGAAACATACTACGCTGTGAGTTTATGATAGAAACATAATACGCTGTGAGTTTATTACAGAAACATACTACGCTGTGAGTTTATTATAGAAACATACTACGCTATGAGTTTATTACAGAAACATACTACGCTATGAGTTTATTATAGAAACATACTACGCTATGAGTTTATTACAGAAACATACTACGCTATGAGTTCATTAACAACGCTATGATTTTATTACAGAAACATACTACGCTATGAGTTTATTACAGAAACATACTACGCTATGAGTGTATTACAGAAACATACTAAGCTATGTCTTACCCTAAATATGCCGCCGTAGCCGGGATAGTGAAGACGCTCCGTCTAAAAGTTTCTCGCCTCTCACTCCTGCGGGTTCAAATCCCACTGAGAGCTCGAATTGTCAAGTGAGAACATGTCAATTAACATGACGCCAGTACTTATATATCTCCGCCCTCTTGTTGATGTCGGAGTACTTAGATATCTCCGCCCTCTTGTTGATGTCGGAGTACTTAGATATCTCCGCCCTCTTGTTGATGTCGGAGTACTTAGATATCTCCGCCCTCTTGTTGATGTCGGAGTATATTGACAATAGGTTATATTATAATACAGTTGAACGTGCTTTATTATACTGTTGCACGTGATATTGTTTGTCGGAGGTATAGTATTGGTTTGATTGGTTAAAATGGATAAATGATTGACCACAGGCGAAATGTTAATTCTTAAAGGTGTTCTTGTGGTGTGAAACATATTGATATTCTATTTTAGATGGTCTAAATGTAATGAATGAAACTAAAATTACCCTTTATTTACAAGATTATTCATTGCGGGACAGCAATGTGTGCTATCCTAGGTTAAGCACCAGGATACATTTAAAGGGACAAACGGCAATTTTGCTTCTTTTTTGTTAAGTCGCGGCATTCTGTTAGTTTTTGTACACATTTGAATGGTGCAAATAAATTGCTTTACATATTCCTTACTGTTGATTATATTGCACCAATAACTGTATTTTAACCTATGGTAGTACTGAAAACTCAAATAGCACAGATCGATATTGACGTCACAAAATAATAAAATATCGTGCCATTGAACAATAGAAGCACAATCAAATTCAATAGATCTGTTTTCGGACAAAATCATACATATTTTTGTGGCAATTTTAAGCACTCTTGATTCGTGCTATTGTACTACCTTTTATTTCAATATCTGACATTAAATACAGTTTGAAAAACTGAAAGATCGTGCAGCGCTTGCGCTTCTCACCTTGAATGCACACTAGAACAATTGAATTTACCATTTAACCCTAACATCGAAATGGATGAGGCCACCACTATTGAAGGTTAGTTTTTTCTTTTACAATGTATGTTATACATGAGTGCTCATTTATTAAAGAATTGTTTCGCATTTGTTTCGGCGTTTATGCGGTTTTAAATGTCGATAGTAAATGGCGTAATCCATGAATCGCGTTAGTGCTTTATGGTAAATTTGCATTCACTACCGGTGTTTAAAAACGGCATAAACGCCGAGTAAAAAAACGAGCTTCGTGTATTTTTCCATTTACTACCGGCAAAACCGAATCAAATACGAACTAATTCTTGTGTTTACATTATTTTCTCATCGCAGCAAAAATTCTAATGATAACAAAAAGTAACAGAGAAACCACTACAGTCAGCGTCTTTTTATGCAGTGGAATATCCATTTTCTGGATGCAAACTCAGTGCTTGCATGTTGGTTCACCTCCTTGAAGTGGAATAGCCACTTTCTATGCGTGCGCAGCCGATCGTTAATCGTCCCACCTACTTGAAATATGCAGTATATTCGAGATTAAACGATATATTGTTTCAGAGGAAATTATCAAGTGAATGCAACAATTATTAAATTAATTAAAGAAAGTTTGCAAAGATAGTATGAGGCGAATATCAACTTTATCGGATGAGGCTTAGAAAAGAAAGCATGGCGAATAATGGTCGTTTGCAAAAATGATATATTGCTCTGTAAACCATCTCATCATACTAGTTTAATAAATTCTAAACTAATGATGGTTGGCCGTTTGGTTGAATGGTGGTGTACGTTATTTTCATCACGTTTTAGGCTATATATGACGGTCGCATTTTTGCAATAGGGCAGACACACACTTTTTCCTACAAGTTCATGTAATTTCAATTATACATTTCATTGGCCTATACACTCAACAAAATTCCTAATCGGTCACCTAAGTTTTATGAAATTATTACCTTTTACACAAGATTTGTATTCATGTAAAATTAATCAAATCCTCGTTCAATGTTTGATATATATTAATTGAAAATTTGGTAAAGATATTTAAATTATTTTCGAAGAAACAATGTTTTATATTATAACACCCTCGATCCACAAAGTCACATACTTTTGCATTGAATTATAAGAGAAATGACCTGGCTTAAGTCACAGTCAAGTGTTTTAAAAACCAATATGGTAATAAACAAATGGCAAACATAAATAAATGACCTATAAAATCATTTCATTAGATATATAACATACATGTAATGAGTTCATTCACGCGACCTTTGGTCTGCATGTTAAATCTTCAAATTTCAAGAACGAGCACTCTTCTATGGGATTTCCATTGTGAGTCTGACATTTTGTTATTTTTGATTTTGGGGGTTCGTGACTTTAACGCGTCCTAATTTCACTGATAGTTATATGATTTTTCTGAAACTTTCAGGACCTTTTACTAAATAACTAAGTTATTCAAAACAAGTAAACCCGAGAGGAAGATATTCCAAGAAAAGAAAATATTTTGTAAAATTTAGGTGACCGATTAGGAATTTTGTTGAGTGTATATAGTGATGCGCAAACGCTTGGTCGAGCATTCAATGAGTATTGCCTGGTGAGAAAATCTCTCTGTTTTAGTTGGTATTCTTTATCGTAATCCTTACCGTAATTATTCCTTACCGTAATCGTTACCGTAGTTAGTTGTACAGGTCTAGTGTATCGTCACCGCTTAGTGAGCATCGGATTGACAGCCACCTCCGGAAGTGGTCGTATTGCGGAAGTGGTCGTACCGGTGTCGTATTTACCTACATTACCGGTAAGGGTCGTAGAGGAGGCAGCACAGCGTTACTGGATTTGTGATAGTGGCACTATTATGTGAAAGTAGTTGCCGTAAGTGTAAACGCAAAGAAACCACTGCACCCACGCGCAAACTCAATCAAATGCGCTAGTTTAGTAGTCAATACAATATTAATATTTGGATAAAACCGACAACACATTACTTTATTCAACTTAATGAAATATTTCAAACGTGTGGCTCTATATTTTAGTTTTTAATAGTTTAACATTGAAATGTAATGCTACATTTCCTGTTCGACTGTTATACCTACTTTGGTTATTATTATTTAGTTATAACTATATTCAATATTATTGTGAATACATTTGTAAATTTATTTTATTTTCTAAATTTGTCGAAAGTTGGTCCATCCTCTGCAGTGTGTTTGTGTGTGTGTGCGTGCGTGCGTGAATGCTCGTGTGTGTGTGTTTCACCAAGAAAAAAGGAATATTTCATTTAGCAAGAAAAAGGATTATGTCATGGTCAAGTGTTCAATAAACTTTGATGTATAATAAAATACATGCCGGCATAAATAGCATATAAAATAAAAATTCCCACATACTTCGACAGAGTAACCACATCTTTGATATCATACCTTTAGTACAATACATTAAAAACAATACAAAGTTCAAGAAAACGCATATAAACTTATGGTTTGATAAAATCGTTTGCTTTGAATACATATATGCAAGGCTAACATACTTAAACCGCCTTAAGTTATCATTTAATTGGCATTCTATAAAATTGCTTCTCGGGCAAAAGTTTTAAGAATAAGGCTTATTATACTATGTGATATACATCTCTTTAAAATGAACGTATCATCTGAATACGCTGTTAGAGGTACAGAATTATGATGCTATCATTGCAAATACCGTCTGTTAAACTCGATTCAAACTGCCGTAATATTGAAGTAAATAAAACTAATACAAACAAGAGGTCACTTGTAGATAGCTAGATCAGCTAGATCAGCATTCCTGTGAAGTTTCATGAAAATCTGTCAAGTAGTTTCAGAGGAGTAGTCGCTACAAGTTTTTACTATATAACTCTGAATAAACAAAGATGGCCGCGGTAGCCATGTTTAACGTCGGATCAAAATATTTATCAACAAGGACCAATTACATGTCATACTGATCATTTTAGAAAAAGTCCCATATCAATATCATTTATAGTTTTCAAGAAGTAATCGCTACAAATTAGTTTTTAAAAATCTATTTTTAGCCGCGGTGGCCATTCTGAAATCTTGCTAGGATCAACTAGATTTAGGAGAAACATTCCTGTGAAGTTTCATGAGAATACGTTAAGTAGTTTCAGAGGATAGTCACTACACGCTTTTACTATATAACTCTATGTAAACAAAGATGGCTGCTGGCAACCATGTTTAACGTTGAATCAAAACGATTTTCGATAGTGTCAGACTGATTGTTTTAGAAAAATCCCCATATCACATAGTTTTTAGGAAGTAGTCGCTATAATTTTTTTTTTTATCCGTGGCGGTCATCTTGAATTTCCGGCCGGCCTAACATTTTGCTAGGATCAACTAGACATTATGAGCAACATTCCTGTGAAGTTTAATGAAAATCCGTCACGTAATTTCGTCGAAGTAGTCGCTACAATTTTTTATTATATAACTCCATGTAAATAAAGATGGCCGCTGGCGGCCATGCTGAATGTCGAATCAAAATAATTTTCAACAAGAACCAATATAATGTCATGCTGATCATTTTAGAAAAAGTCCCATAATAATATCACTTATAGTTTTCAAGCAGTAGTCGCTACAAATTTGTTTTTTAAAAATTTATTTATAGCCGTGCCGGCCATCTTGAATTTCCGGCCGGCCTTAAATTGTCCTAGGATCAGCTAGACATCAAGAGCAACATTCCTGTCAAGTTTCATAAAAACAAGCTACAAGTTTTTACTATATAGCTCTATGTAAACAAAGATGGCCGCCGGCAGCCATGTTTAACATCGAATCAAAACAATTTTCGATAAGGACCAACATCATGTCTTGCTGATCATTTTAGAAAAAGTCCCATATCAATATCACTTATACATTTCAGGAAGTAGTCGATACAAATTTGTTTCTTTTAAATCTATGTTTAGCTGTGGCGGCCATCTTGAATTTTCGGCCGGCCTGAATTTTTGCTAGGATCAACTAGACATCAAGATCAACATTCCTGTGAAGT
Organism: Cyrtodaria siliqua; assembly: GCA_037043455.1. NCBI lineage: Eukaryota > Metazoa > Mollusca > Bivalvia > Adapedonta > Hiatellidae > Cyrtodaria > Cyrtodaria siliqua. The sequence continues at coordinate 85,740 of JAWPHD010009352.1, read as the reverse complement.
GTCATGGAAATCCTTCGTGTAATTTCAAAGGAGTAGTCGCTACACGTTTTTCATTATATGACTCTATGTAAACAAAGATGGCCGCTGGTGGCCATGTTTAATGTCAAATCAAAATAATTTTGAACAAGGACCAATATCATGTCATGCTGATCATTTTAGAAAAAGTCCCATAATAATATCACTTATTTTCAAGCAGGAGTCGCTACAATTTTTTTAAATCTATTTTTAGCCGTGGTGGCCATCTTGAATTTTCAGCCGACCTGAAATTCTACTAGGATCAACTAGACATCAGGAGCAACATTCCTGTGAGGTTTAATGAAAATCCGTCAAATAGTTTTAGAGGAGTAGTCGCTACACGTTTTTACTATATAACTCTATGTAAACAAAGTTTAACGTTCGACAAGAACCAACATGCTGATCATTTTGAAAAAAGTCCCATATCAATATCACTTATAGTTAGTAGTCGCTACAAACTTGTATTTTAAAAACCTATTTTTAGCTTCGGCGGCCATCTTGGATTTCACATCAACATGAATTTTTGCTAGTATCAACTACACTTTACGGGCAACATTTCTGTAAGGTTTCATGAAAATCCGACTAGTAATTTAAGAGGAGTAGTCGCTACAAAAAAAAATATAACGGACGTACATACGGACAACGGACACCGCAACACGGCATAAGCTCGGCTTATCTTTGATCAGTAGAGCTAAAAATGAAGGTTAAGGAAACTTCACAACAACAGCAGAAGGGCTATAGTAGCACGATTTCCAGACACCAAGAACATTAAAATTATTGCATCTGTGTGTGTGTGTGTGCGTGTGTGTGTGTGTAAAACAGAACGTTCTAGTGTGCGCGATTCTTTGACATTAAAATGCAAACGCACGTTCTTATAACAGGTTGAAACATAAATGTAGATGTAGAAGGATTCACAATAATAAACATAAGACTATATAAAACAAACATGACGAAATGACGATATCGATTCTAGTAATGTAGTACCTTTCTGTAAAGTGTAGTTAGGGTTAGCCCGGCGGGGATTTCTTTATTTAAACTGTCCTGTTTAATCAATGATAACAATTGGGTAAGGGTGAGGTTTGGTGAACCATATAATCTGGTTTAACACCCCAGCGACCTTCTTTGCCACATACCAGGCCTTATTGTCAACCCTTTATGTTTGTGATATCATATAACTTGCCTTTTATTTACATTTTTATTTGTTTCTATGCGTTTTAGTTGAGGTAACTGAATGCTACATTCCCAGTTGACTTGTATATCTACTTTTAGTGGTTTATGGTTTGAAAGCCTTTTTCGGGAATTCAACAGATAAAACATTAGCGTTAGAGCTGCATGCGCTCTCCCTCTCGGGTTCGAGACCTGGCGGTGGCATGTATGGTTGAAATCTTGCTCTTTGATCGCTAATGGCCTTACGTATGGTGAACCCCTTTAATTTCGTTTTAGTTATTGTATATAAGAAACAAAATATGTTGATAAAAATCCTCGAAGAAACGCTTACCGAAACAATAGTCCGTTACAATACAGTAGCATTTAAACTCCCAAGTGAATTTCATACAGATGACTAGGTAAAAAAAAAGATACCGTAATTGCTATTTGACAGCTGTATATTTAGATCAGACATAAGTTCTGCCGGCGGTATTTGAGATTACAAAATGATATAGTTGAAATAAACATTAAGTGATCATTACACTGTTTACAGGGCGTATTCTAACGCAATATATATTTCAAAAAAATGTACTGAACCAAAATTCTAACGAAACATGATCGCTTTTGCTTATATAACTTACGTGATGGACCCTCATAAGTGATATGGTAACACATATAGTGTTTAGTAAGTGTTTCGATTCAATTGCAGGCTAAATAAATTATATGCTTAAATGTGTTCTTGAATTAATTTTAATCATTTTCTGATTCCTATCTGAAAAAATATTTTCTGTTTGATTTACACTTAATTTTGTATTTACTTTTTATTCATTCATTTATTGGTAATCAATCAAACATTTTACTTGTTAAGTTTATATCCTATAGTGAACCAGACACACTCTGGTAAGAGTACTGAAAGAAGTCTGACGGCTAAAATAAATGTATTGCTTCTTGCTATACCATATAATTTATATACTGTATAATTTGTGTCCATTATTATACCTCACATAAAACGCCCATGCTAAATCCCCATAGACAACAATGTGTAATTTCTTACTATCTCACGCGAGGGTGATAGTACAGGGTGATAGTAAATCGCGGGTGATAGTAAAAAATTATCGCATGCGCAGCTTTGATGCGCGTTGGAGTGCGTACAGTTTCGGTGACGTCATCGGCTCAGTATGGTGAAATGCTATATTTAATTCATCATAACTTCAAAAGTACTTTACTGATTTTAATCAACTACCATTCATTTTCTTAGTTACGTTATTTAGCCAACGATATTTTCGTAGACATATTTTAAAAAAAGTTGTTTTTGAAAGAAAAAAAAATCAGAAAAAAATCCGACAAAGTTAAATCTGTACAGAAAATGAACCTTATTGTGGCACGAGCCAAAACCTCTAGAGATGTTCACATTTAACATAGACTGATCCACCGACTTTACTATTTCGGATACCCTTCCAATGTTTATATTTGTATTCAGTCAGTAGACCAGTCTAAAGTTAACAAAAACAATCCAGTGCCGCGTATATTTTCGTTAAATGTTAAACGACCTTATTCGATGGTATTGCGCATGTGATAATATACAAAAATATATAATAAAATTCCGTAATAGCACGGCACATTGCGGCATAATAGCGACGTCATTTGAAAACCTCATCTATAAAATTAACATAACTAGTATATTATGATGATTCTGAATGATCTAAAGTATCATAACAGTTGTTTTGAAGAGCAGAGTTGTAAAAACTTAAATTTAAATTTGAGATAAATGGATGATTCAATTAAATTAATGTATAAACTATAAAAGTATAAAAATACACGTATTTTTGCTTAAGGTTAAATGTGTAATCATTTACACAATGTATTACATGTCAACACTAATTGATTTTAGTAAAATGAAATATGGCAGTATTTTTTTTATCTGTATGCAAACTGTCTGTTGGTACAAACCCCGTATACTGTTGGTACAAACCCCGTATACTGTTGGTACAAACCCCGTATACCGTTGGTACAAACCCCGTATACTGTTTGTTTAAATGACGATTAACTTAAGTTAAGTTATTTCCAAAGTACTAATTAAATGTGTAAGCTGAACTACCGAAAACAATATTTTAACTTTATTTGACGTCTGCCTCGAATGTGGCAGGCCGTAAATAATAATACAAGGATGCATTCATAACGCAAATAAACGAATGTGCTTGTATGGTGATTAAAGTCGTTTTAACACTCTTTCAGTCTTTTCCCGCAGTGTCTATTAGTAGCAGTGAGATATATGCCCAACAGTATTGCTGATACATTGGCATACCTTGCAGCAAGACGCATACATGACATGATACCCCAACCAGTCACATTATACTCACACCTTGCTGACCAGTCCTAGCGTTATCTGCTGAGTGTCAAGCAAAGGTATATTGGTATGACCCAGTTATCAAACAAACGAAGGGCAGTAAAATGAGAAAAATGGTCATGCCATAGATCACAGGCATATTCAGTTTATAGACTCTCCCGAAAATATGAAGTAGTTTCTACTCATCTCAAGTTAATTATGTGAGGAAGCTATCAAGCGGCTTGCGGATCGTCGGTGGTTCTACCCAGGAGCCCGCCCGTGCACGAAAACTGCCCGGAGAGGCACCTGGGGTCTTCCTCCACCAGTGGAAGCTGGAAAGTCGCCATATGACCTTAGCTGTTGGTGCGACTATAAAATCCATTTCAGTTCAATTCACTTTCTTCCTCTACTATCAAGTTAAATTCACTTTCTTCCTCTAAATAAAATGGCAATAAATCACCTAACATGCCAGCTAATGAGCTAAAACTTTGTCCATGCAGAATTAAATGTTAGAAGTATATATCATTGCCTTATCTTTATTTGCAGATAGCATTTTGTTACACCAACTTATTTCTAATTGTAATGCCCTATTGTGCGAAAATGTGTATTTTATTGCTCTGGGGTCAGTTAATTACATGGATGAATTATAGAGATTCTCAATAAACAGAGGAATCTCGGGACAGTCTACAAACTTCCTATCTGAACCAATGAAGTAGCCAAAATATCACGTGGTACCTTAATTTGCCTTCTACCTGCTCTCTCAGGTATGCATTGATTTTGATGAGAGTTCATTCAAAAGATTCACAATGAATATCATATTGGGACTATAATATTATTTTTTTTCATTTTCAACATAAGAAGTAGTATAAAAAGCTGTTTAAAAATAAACATCCCACCATTTTTGGCTTTCTCTTAAAAATCAATGTTTGACATAGCAAACGTTTCCGTTGAACTTCTTTTTTTTTTAAATGGTAGAGTAAGGAATGTTCTATCATTAGAAAGAGAATTAAATTGGCATAAATGAAACTTGTATCTATAAAACTTTTCAAGATGCAAGTGTTTAAAGTTTAGCAACATTTTGTGAAATTTTCCTACTGTCCCACGTGAAATGCAGGTAAATTCAGTGTCCAATATGTTTGTTATTAGGTCAATGCATAAATGAACACTATTTTATCCTGTTTATACTACTCACTCCTCTGAAAATTAATCATTTCAACTGTTATCCATCTCACTTTTTCTATTATCTCTAAATTGCACAGCTGCGTAACCTTCACAGTATTCTAGTAAGAGGTTGTTAACGAATCAAGAAGAAAAAATAACCGTGTTAAGCGTTGCAGTTATATAGTTATCCGAGTTATCTGATTTCTAAAGGGCTATATAAGTCTCCGTTATATACACATGTTTGGAGTTTTTATAAACTAGCACTAATTAAGTCTAGACAATCTACGATGATTGTAAAATTATTTTCCAAGCTACTAGTTAGCTATTGTGTGCATTTTAAGCAACACTGACAACATAACGGAGTAAAGAGCTACACCGGATAAGGAAACATTACTTATGAATGGCAGTGTGTACACCACCATTTGTCTAAAGAAACTAACCCGCCAAATATAGACAATATAGACAAAATTACTACAAAACCGTTTATCAAAAAACTCTATGAGTTGGTAACTATTAGTTTGACGCTGCCGTTTTGCTGTTTGGCCTGGCGGGTTGAAGCCAACTAAATTGTATTCTCAAAATCTATCTATCTATCTATCTATCTATCTATCTATCTATCTATCTATCTATCTATCTATCTATCAATCTATCTATCTATCTATCTATCTATCTATCTATCTATCTATCTATCTATCTATCTATCTATCTATCTATCTATCTATCTATCTATCTATCTATCTATCTATCTATATATCTATCTATCTATCTATCTATCTATCTATCTATCTATCTATCTATCTATCTATCTATCTATCTATCTATCTATCTATCACTCGTCGTCAGTAGGTTTAGAAACAGTGTAAATATGTGGTAAAGTTTAGCTGTTGTTGTCCTAATAGTTACTTAAATATATTTTACCCACACACCCAACCCACCCACGGTCGATTTTTTGTGGTGAAGGCAGATCACCAACTTGTCTGGGTAGAGCCAGTACTGTACACCTCCCGGCATCCGTAAGAATTTACACTTCGTCACTTACAAGTCGAGCTCCCAGTGGGATTCGAACCCGTTTTATTAAAATGACCGATGTTTATGTAAATCGATTGAAATTCGAATTGTTATCCTACTTGGGGTTAGAAGATCCTATTTAGTAGTATAATACTTTCTTCCTCTGAATCTTTATGTGAGAAAGCTTGGATAGCCTGGATGGCTTGCGGAACGTCGGTGGTTCTACCCATGTGCCAGCCCGTGTACGAAAAATATTGTGCACCTGGGGTCTTCAGAGGACGCTGGATAGTCGCCATATGACCATAGCTGTTGTTGCGACTATAACTCCATTTCAGTTCAATTCACTTTCTTCCTCTACTATCAAGTTCAATTCACTTTCTTCCTCTACTATCATACATAAATAAATAAACTTTTGTATTCTACTGATGTAACCCACAACGCGTGTCATTATCCACACGCCGTTTAAGGTATCAACCGCCTTACCAATTATGACAACATGTTATCTTTAATTTGTTTTACTAATTACAAATGTCTCTGCGGTAATTTATACTAATGTATTTACCATATGTATGTTGTAACTTTAGACATATATGTGTTGGTATTTATTCGTGTAATTGTCAGATACACGCCATTGTCCAACGACGTGCCTAATTAATGACAGTCCATGCTGTGTGTTGTAATCTTAGCGAAATAAACACGGTATGCAAATGGATCGAGCGACACGTTCTTACACCATTAGGTACGCACCTTGCCAGTCACTACTAAATAGTTGTTGTAGAAAATGTTGTAAGGACACAATAAACCATTAACCTTGCAACAGACAGATACATACCATTACGCAATGGTGTACTAACATAGCACATATATAGTTCAACGCAACACTGGCGTAACTATATACAAAGTTAGAAAATTATATGGAATGAATCTTCAACATAAGCACAATATATAGAGGATCTAACATGAGTGTCTGTTTAATATTTAAATTATTAAAAGAATGATTAAATGACTAGAAAATGTGTCCATGTGACACGGATGCCCCGCCTTAGTGCTGTCAGTCACATGATATAACCTTCAGTGTAAATTACGCCAGGTCAAAGTCATTCATATTGACATTATGTTTATGACTTACTGCTGTCATATAAATGGAAGTGTGCGTGCAATTTGAACACTTTATGACTTTAGTATCTGAGTAATGGACTAAAAATTTGAACGTAAAACTTGGAACGGACGGACAAGGGTAACACTATATACCCGCTTCACATTTGTTGTGGGGCATACATATGTGAAAATAAATGACATTTTCGTCTTATGACGCCTATGCGTTGCATACACACAGGCATTATTAAGCAAAAAAACATGTTACTGATAGAACTACCTAATTTGAGTTGGTAACTTATTACCCTTGTGCCATCCCCATTAACGGGACAGAGTAAATAAATAAATACTCGCCGGGATATATCCAATATAAATATAGCACAAAGTGAATCATGTATGTACGAATATATAAAAAAGCCTAGAACCCACAAAGCAAGTACTTCATGAGTAAAAACAACAAGATAATACATAATTTAGGACCCTACAAGACACGATTGAAGACAAATGTGACAAATTACCATCTCTTTAAGGTCATCATAGGGTCCACACTCTGTCTGGCTATCGCACAGTCCACGAGAAAAGCTTAGAGGCGAATTGTAATGGGTCAACTAAACATGTAACTTGCGTTGTAAAATGATATGGCATTTAAATCATACAGCCTTTAAATCTACAGAGTCTCTTTGTCAATCGATTTCTTCTCATGTCGAAATCGGGTATATAATCGAGCAAATATAACGCAGGACATCATTTGACCGAAGCATTGTGGTGTAGTGGTTATAGCGTCTGCCTTGCATTCGGGAAGTCCTGGGTTCGAGTCCCCTGACCGCGTCATACCAAAGACTTTAAAAATGGAGTAGTCACTTGTAACCCTTGCCTGACGAGCAAATAATGGGTAGTGCTACGACTGATTGACCAGTGTCAGAATAATGTGACTGGGGTATCATGTCTACTACGGCGTGGTATTCCAGTGTGGCAGCACTTCAAGTAAACATATCATCACATCACACAACAACACACAGATAAAAGTCCAGACATTGTGCCTATAATCGTCGGGTAGGACGCCTGTCGTAGGTGGAGGGACTATAATCCTTAGAAATACACACACACACAGAGGACATCATTTATTGTATAGACATCGACCAGTGCACATCGTACCTGTACACAGGTAACACAGGTAACACATATAACTTGATGATTCACAGTAGAATTTGTTTGCCTCTTTCGGGACCCGAACACGCGACCTTCTGATTCAAGTCAGGCACTGAGCTATAACGCTTCTAGTGAAAATGGTATACAAACTACGATTTATTATGAGGCAAAATAACTGAACATATTTGAACGCAACTCAAGATGAATCCATAAATATATAGTCCATCTTATCGCACGTGTAAATTAACATTGCCTGGTGTAATACTTATAGGTTATTTAACATGGTTCTGTACAATACGGAGATATATTTGGACGAGTACACAGCTGGAAAAGTCATATTGGACGAGCCGTTAGGCGAGTCCAATATGATTTTTTCCAGCTGTGTACGAGTCCAAATATATCCCGTATTGTACAGAACCATGTTAAGTAACCTTTTTATTCTATACCTTTATTTTAACCAATCATTTATAATTCGGATATAACTTTCGTTTGTTTCATGCTTTCAAGCAAGTCGCTATGAACATCGAAAGCACAATTGCATGTAGGTCTATGTATTTTATATATTGTGTTCGACATGGCTTACTCTCAAGCTTTATTTGCTTGAAAGAATGCCCATTTCTCCGTTGTCAACAGTGATTAAATACTACCGAAGGTCAGTTTCAAACAATGATATATTATGCTAGTTTTTTGTGTTTTTTTTTTGTTATAAAGGAAAATTAAATAAAAATATGTGCAATAGATAGGTTTTCATTACTTGACAACAATTTATGGTTAGGTAATGACAGAAGCCTGTCGGTTCTGATTTTTATTCGGACCTTTTCACGCGTTTCGGTCTTTATCATAGGTTTAACATGGAACCTGTGAAGCGTACAATACGAACAAAATACGGGATATTTTGTACGCGCGTGCGTCCCGATACGGAAATATATTGTACGGTCACATGACTCGAAAGAGCGTCTACGATTGGATGTATAAATTAGGTATAGAATAATATATGTTATCAATATGAAATTAATATTCCGCCTCAAAACAACCATATTGTTATTTAGCGCTTGATGAGTTGTGTGTGCGCTAGTTATTACGTAATGCCTATTAAATTTTAGTGTTTAATAATGCTAGAACATACCAATAAATGGCTGTGGTCTAGTGGTTAAATGTACGGCCATCCAAACTTAAAAGCGCAACGGATGTGGTTCATATCCCGTTCCGGGCAAGTACTTTTTCTTATCTCATATATTCTGAAGCCGTATATGTATCGATGTTACCTGTACGAAGGCTAAATAAAAATGTGATATTTTACTGTGTGTGTGTAGTTCTGAGGTTTAAAGTCCCTCCACCAACAAACACGACAAGGTAGCCCTGCCGCGACGGGCACAATAGAGTCTGGACTATTCTAGGTGAGTGTGTTGGTTGATCTGGTGCTGCTGTGTTGCTGTGTAGTCGTCTCTGTTGATCGTATGTTGGTAGTTGTCGCTTTCGCTCTGTGGTTTTCGCTGTGGCGGTGAGGTGGCGGTGAGGTGGCGGTGAGGTGTGGGGGGGGGGGGTGCAGTCTACATCCGCTACTGGAAACGATCCCCTTTAGGGCCACACCCATCACAGTATGACCCCTGCGCCGCACACACCACCCGATGGCCATCTTCCGTCTTCGGTTTTCAGTCTTCTATCCTCGGCGTCGATCCGCTGTGGCGGTGTAGCTCTCGGCTCTGGACTTCTGACTTCAAACTTCCAACTTCGGTGTGGCCATCAGATGATGTGTGCTGTGACGGGACGCAGGAGACATCCTCACTCTCGGTCAAATGACACTCAAGCTACTAAACCGTAATAAGTCAGTTCAGTAATACCAGTATTGATCACCCTACGCGAATAGGGTGATTACCAGTAATGGCGTATAGGGCTGGCAAGGCGACCCCTATACAAACATCATGAGTGTCATCAGTGCCCAGTTAAAATAAGGACCTATTTCCCAAAGCTAAATGATCATCGTAAATGCATGGAAAGCTTGCTTATTTACTGCTAAATTGCAACATGACAGATAAGCTCAGGAATATAAACTAAGACCCGAGTAAAGTTTTCTCTTTGAAAAGCATTGCTAAATTGAACAGTATCTAGCGTATAGCAGTATATATAATACTTCAAATTTTACTTTTATGAAGACAAAAAAAGCATATTAATAAGTTAGATGTACTAAATACAAAACTTTGTTCATAATTCATTGTTTTCAAAAGAAACCACACACACCAAAACAACTAATGAAACACCTGTTTTATTATTTTGGTTTCATACAAAAGCTGTATTGGGAGGGCCACAACTGAAACAAAATTGAATAAGTCTAACAGCGATTTACACTTACCTATAGGTGTACCAGAAGTAAATCAAATCCCACTGAGTCCAATGCAATATTGTCCAAGCTTTCTAGTTAGCCGTTTTTCAAAATGAAGTTCAAACTAAGATTCACTTACATGTTCTTAGTCATGAGACCTGCCTCTCTAGGAAACTGCTGAGAATAGTAGGGGTCATGTGGCATATAAGAAAATAAAATTCTGATCTTTGTTGATACCTTGAACAAACTGCGTTCAATCGGCACCTCTTAAATGTGCACTTTCACTTTCAAAACTTTCAAGTTGACAAAAAAGGTCATCATACAACCATGCAAATGGTTTTTAGCTATCACAAACAAGTCAATAAAGTCATTTCAGCCAGAAAAACAGGCCTTAAATACTCAAAAATGCCTTTTATCACAAAAAAAGTTAGGGATTATATATTTGGGAACTCCTACACCAGGCATGAATACCACAGTCATTTACTTCCTGTATGCCTATACAAATTATCTCCTCCCCCAAATACAACAGTCGGGCTCTGAAAATAGGTCGTTAATTAAGAGAAGCTATATGGTGTTGATTTGTTTTAAGTCATTGCATTCACAAACCAATAAAACAAGGTAACCACTCGAAAACAGGAGTGTTCCTTTATTAACGCAAGTTTCATGACTACGATGTTTAGATGCGCGAGGGCACGATGGCGATGACACGATGGTACGACGGCGATGGTACGATGACGTGATGGTACGATGGCGATGGTACGATGGCGATGATACGATGGTCCATCGCGTCATCGCCATCGTACCATCGCCATCGTACCATCGCGCATCGACTTTAAACGCGATGGTACAATGGTACGATTGCTTTTATGTGCGCATGTCTAAACGGAAGGCGATGGAGAGATGGTACGATTGTGCAGGGGGCGATGCAACATCGCACATCGACTGCGATGGTGCGATGGCACGATGGTACGATGGCGATACCACTATGATACGATGGAGATGGTACGATGGTTCATCGCCTCATCGCCATCGCACCATCGTGCCATCGCGCATCGAAGTGTACCGTTTAAAAGTCGATGCGCGATGGTACGATGGCGATGGTACGATGGTACCATGGCGATGACGTGATGGACCATCATACCATCGCCATCGTACCATTGCGTCATTGTACCATCGCCATCGTACCATCGTGTCATCGCAATCGTACCATCGTATCATCGCGCATCGACTTGTAAAGGTCGATACGCGATGGTACGATGGCCCTAACTTACATGATGTCACATAATGCTACAGTAATTAACATGACGCCAGTATAAAAAAAATACTCAGGTATCTCCGCCCTATTGTTGATGTCGGAGTATATTGACAATGGGCATTATTATTATACAGTTGCACGTGCTATTGTTTGTCGGAGTATCGTATTGGTCGAAATAGATATATGATTGACAACTGTCGTCATGTTAATTGTCGGTAGATATACCTGTAATTAAAGCAACAATAGTGCAGACTATGCAGATTTATATGTAAACTGTTTAGACAACTGCGTCATTATAATACAATCATACTTGAGGCTATGAGAGTTAAATACGTTTTACGGAGTGGTACTAATCGCAAGCTTTCAATAAATAATTTAATTTGCAATGAAATATTCCGTAGGCCACTTGCAAAATATAGAAATCTTGTTAAAAATCAATGTTCTGCCAAGCTATACAACTGTTGTCCATAGTCTTTAAATATCTTTAAATACTTATTTGAATTTGATAAAAAAAAATCGTTTTGGAATGCTTGTCATCTCATTACCAGATTGCCAGATGTAGACTCAAAATTGCCAGATGTAGACTCAAAAGCGCTGATTTATATAAAACCATGTGTCACGTGGAACGCAAACCAGGAAAATAATTGCCCCGTTTTAAAATAAGCAAGAATCGAATAACTCATTTCTATTTTTAAGGATTAGGTTCCTTTTTGTGAAATCTCATTGAAAAGTACATTAACAAAGGAAAACAATTAGAACTCAAATAATACTGAATATTTTTTTTACATGTAACTTGCAGTTTAATATGTTTACACTTTTATCTTGACAGTGCCTATACTTGAATAAAAAATGCAAACTTCATACAAGTGTGATTGATCCATAGTCAGCTTATGTCATACTCAAGGTCATGTGCGTATTAACTAAATTTATCAAATAGGTGTATTTAAATTGAAGAGTAGCACTGCCTAAATAAAAGTGTAAACATATTAAAATGGAAGTTTCATGTAAAAATATTCAAGATTATTTGAGTTCTAATTTTTATCTTTTTCAAATGCAATCTAAATGGAATTACACAAAAGGGTACATAGTCCTTAAGAACGAATATTACTACCGTGCCTAAAAATCTGCAAAGCACATCAAAATTCTAATTAGAAACCATTTAATCGCATATTATTGACTCACGTTTGAAGTTATATCATTTAACTGTGAGAGGAGACTAATTTAAAATGTATAAGGTTCGTACATTGCTGATTGTTTTGTTAATGCTGCAGCCCAGTTTCCCACGACTACACTGTCTGTCGTCATACAAGTGTGTTTGCCGTACACACATAACTGTCGGCTTGATTGACTTACTGACCTTAATACGTTTGACTTGGAGAATCTTATTTAAGATCGTTTTTTAGATACTTTTCTGCACATTACTTTTACATAATTGTTGTGAACAGTTTGAAATGTTCTATTTGAACAGCTTAATGTAAACTTTGAAATGGACAGTTCTTTACACAATACTGCAGAATTGTATCAGTCTATTGATTATATTATTCCTGGTTCTGTGATTGGACGTGTGTTTTCAATTATATTACTTCTCATTTTGACAGATTATACTTAACCCGTTTCCGTTTTTCTTTCGATTCATTCTAGATCGAACATATTTCATTATTTAATAGTAGTCGTTTTTTGTTATAAAGGTATAGGCAAGCATAACTAATAAAAAGAAACATCGGCTGTACAGATTTGTCGTGTATATATATGTCGTTCAAATTCTAACATAATAATGCATTTATTGACAACTGAATTCCCAACAAGGATCCAATACGAAATCACTGTTGACCAACAACATGGAAATAATACACCATAACTCACTGTAAACTACCAACAGTGATATCACTGTTAACCACCAACAGTGAAACAATACACAATATTTCATTATTAAGTTCTCGACAGTGATATATTACACGATATATCACTGTTACATGTAACCACCAACTGTGATATATTACACGATAGATCACTGTTACATGTAACCACCAACTGTGATATAATACACGATAGATCACTGTTACATGTAACCACCAACTGTGATATATTACACGATAGATCACTGTTACATGTAACCACCAACTGTGATATAATACACGATAGATCACTGTTACATGTAACCACCAACTGTGATATAATACACGATAGATCACTGTTACATGTAACCACCATCTGTGATATAATACACGATAAATCACTGTTAACCACCAACAGTGAAACAATACACAATATTTCATTATTAAGTTCTCGACAGTGATATAATACACGATAGATCACTGTTACATGTAACCACCAACTGTGATATATTACACGATAGATCACTGTTACATGTAACCACCAACTGTGATATAGTACACGATAGATCACTGTCACATGTAACCACCAACTGTGATATAATACACGATAGATCACTGTTACATGTAACCTCCAACTGTGATATATTACACGATAGATCACTGTAACATGTAACCACCAACTGTGATATAATACACGATAGCTCACTGTTACATGTAACCACCAACTGTGATATAATACACGATAAATCACTGTTAACCACAAACAGTGAAACAATACACAATATTTCATTATTAAGTTCTCGACAGTGATATAATACACGATAGAGCACTGTTTTATGTAACCACCAACTGTGATATATTACACGATAGATCACTGTTACATGTAACCACCAACTGTGATATAGTACACGATAGATCACTGTTACATGTAACCACCAACTGTGATATAATACACGATAGATCACTGTTACATGTAACCACCAACAGTGATATATTACACGATAGATCACTGTTACATGTAACCACCAACTGTGATATATTACACGATAGATCACTGTTACATGTAACCACCAACTGTGATATAATACACGATAAATCACTGTTAACCACCAACAGTGATATAATACAACATAAATTATTGTTAACTCCTAACAGTGAAATAATACACAGTATGGAGACTAACTACTGCTTCTACTGACATATAATATAATTACTTTATTTTAGTGCTTTGACCTGCACTTACAAATGGCAAATTGCAGTAGTCTACTACTGCCAAATAAGGGTTGGTGAAAATAAAATGCACTAAGTCAATACCTTTTCGGTGTTCTCCAATAAATATAGTGATGCATTTGACAAATGAGACGTTTACATTTTAGCTGCAGACTTAACCGCCTGCCATTCGTGACAACATGTTATCTTCAGTGGATTTACACTTGTAACGTCACCGACAACATCAGCCATACTTGGTTTAATAGAACAATATATGTAGTTACGCTATGGTACAGGGCGGATATGTAACTTAGCAACATTAAAACGTTGCCGAGGTATTTGAGTTATTCAAGACGACCCTTTTGGGTTTTATTGATAAAACAACCGTTACAAAAATATGCTTGAGGTATAAAGATACAAAATTATTTTCACCATTGACATCAATGTTAAAACGTCACATATTAATTAATGATTTGCTGCAACTTTAAATCAAGTATGGATAATGCAGCAGTGTAATTTTCATATAGAGAAAAATACCGTTCCACTTGAAAAATCACCAGAAATACTAAACAGGTCAAGGGTACAGCTGTTGTCATTGACAGTTGCTCACAAAGTGCATGCATGTATTCGAAGGTTTGAAAATGTTCATCAATAATTCGTTGAAACCGTTGAATACACGTCTTGTACATACAACAACAAAATTGAATAGAAATGGGCTATTTTTCCCGACTTATAAATCCCCTTTACAACAATATAGAATGGACTACTTTTTATAATAGGAACTCATTCGACTACACGTCGGAGGTTTATATGCAGCTGGTGTTGGTAAACCTCGAACGATTTTATAGCGAACAGCTACATCATGAAACTGCCTTAGTAATATCTAACCATTAGACCGGTATGAATGTATAATGGACTGTTCTTTCTTTAAATTTAGACCATTCCATTTATGTGACAAAGTTACTCACAGGCAATCGTGAACGCTCAATCCCGTCATTCTTCGGGATCCCGCCTCGTGTGTCACGGCGCTTTGATATGTTCAACATATTGACACTCTGTTAGCCGGAAGGCAACGGCACAGAAAATGGTACACTGATGCTATGTAAACAAATGGCCGCTGCCCACACGTGTTGATGTATAATTTGCATTGGATTTCTCTGTTTTTTACAATGCAGATGACGGTTTTATCATTGCTTTCATGTAAATAAACTATTGATGGAGCAATCGGCTGAATAACACTTTGATTTAGAATGCAAATTTGTTTTGGCGGTTTTGGCGGGAATCTAAGACGCGTTGACGTAACCAATATGGAAACCTACGTATTACATTCGAGTAATGCTGCGAAGCAGTGTACGAGATGTTGCGAATGACTCGCAGGCTGGTCTGGGTTTAGAATGGACGAAACGGCTATTGTAGCGTGGTCGGTGACATCCCTTTGATGAATGGAAAGCATTAAATCGTTTAATTTATGGTAACTAAAGGGGCGTCGCTATACCGTACTACAACTACCAGATAGAGGAATTTAGAGTACGGACGTCATCCTGACGTCACAGTGTTACTAAATACACCATGCTACAAAAAAGATTATAAGAATCCATCATGAGTGAGATGGAAATACCTAGTCGCGGTAAAATGACGGATTTCCTTGTCCGGTATGCAAGAAAGATTTTACCGGGGCTAGATATTTCCATCTCACCCTAGGGTCGAGATAAAATTCACGCGCAACAATAATGACGTCAATAACGTGAACAGATGCATGACGTCATTGTGTGAAAAAAACATTAAAATGTTAGTTATTGGTGACGTCGATGCACAAAATGTCATTGATATGCAAGAAAAATAATCCAACATGAGTTTATCCATGTGAGATAGGTAAATCTCACCCTCGGGATCAGAATTGCAACCAGGAACTCGGCAGAGCTTCGTCCCTGGTTACAATTCTGACCCTCGGGTGAGATTTCCCTATCTCACATGGATACTAATGATGGATTTTTATAATCTCACATGAGGAAAATGCCTATCTCACATGAGCATAAATGGGAGAAAGAGTCTGTCTCATCTCGTTGGTTATTTTAACACCTCGGTGCTTAAATAAACCAACTCTCTGAGACCAGACTCTATCTATTACTTGTAGTCGCCCTTAGCAGTCTAAGGGCTAAATGAACTGCCCTGATATTTTTAACATTGCCAAGTTCAACTTCAAATGTTTATGTAACTCGGAAGTTTATCTTTAAGTATATCATTACTTACCAGTTTTGTGATTGCGATTTATTATGTGTGTTATTATTATTTTAATTACTTAAATGCGTTAATGCAACGATTCTACGAACCTAATATACTCCTAATTCAATAGATGTAGGAAAATAATACAAAGAAAACGACTACTCCTGCTGGTTTTAAGCAATGTATTCTTGCATCTGATGATACTGAATCGGATTGGTTTTTATATTTCAGAGATAAAATATGGGATAACAAAATTATATCATTCATTCATATGCTAGGCTATTGCGTCTGGTAATCTTCATGCATTGCGCACTCTAAATATTTCAAGGTTATGTTGTTTATCTTTACTTTCTATTCTCATAATAAAGATCTAATAGATGAAGCATTCTCTAAATCTTGAAATTTGTTCTGCGAAAACGTTTCATTTTTATGGAAGTTTTAGCTTTTTGTTACTTGTGGAATTATCTTGCATGCCAACTGGCAACTCTTACGTCTTTTTTTATTTTCGAAATTCCCTACCCTTTATTTAAACATTATTGAAAACACTAATAACATTGTCCTTACTCGCGGAATTCTCTCGCTTTTATAACTTTAGTGGCAATACTAACATTTACATGTGTTTTCTATAAGTTTTACTGGCAACATTTTCCTTTTGATATAACAAGGTGCATTCTATAAATTTACTGGAAACACTTACATTTTTATGTTTACTATTCAGGCAATGGTGATAGTAAATTTAGGCGGGGGAGCATCCGACATGCTATTTTATTTTGTATCGATTTCTCTCCCAGCAGACGCTCAGTTTTACAACAATTTCTCAGGTGGAGAATCTCCGAACCCTGTATGTCGCAAGTTGAGATACGTAGGCGCACATTGAACATTTACATTTACATTGAACTTTGTGTTGTAAGATTTCAACCCAAATAAACGTATTGGTCAGATGTATACAGATGGGTGTAATCGACAGCTGCAACCCTATGGCGATGTAGAGATGGGCACATTATCGGATGTGATGTTTAAGTCACAAATAACAAAAACTCTAACAACTGAGCTACCGAGCCTCAGGTCATGACGAAGCAACTAATCACAACACACCAATACCCGATTATAATAATAAACCAATAATATATCCTATTCGGATCTACGTCGGTAAAAACTAATCATTTCATTTCAGAAATTTCAAAATATCCGAGATAGGATAATTAAAATAAGAGTTTAATATGCAGACTGTCCATGGACTTCTCCGACAGTTTCTCCGCACGTCATGCACGAAGTCGTCTGCATCTTGCTGCACAGATGCATCTTCTAGCGCACGAAATGCGTCCATGCTTTGTGTCATGGCTTCGCTATTTACCACCAAACTATTCGCTAGGAGAGCTTCCGCCTCAGGGAGCATTGCTTTTCCGTAACCAATTTCCGATATACATTTTCGATATCGGAAATGCAATTTTCGGAAATAAGATTTTATTTTAGATATCGAAATTGCACATTTTCGATATCGGTATTGTTAATTTCCGATATCGGAAACTGCCAACGGAAACTGCATTTCCGTTAACGGGATTTCTATTCCCGATATCGCAAATTACCGAATAAAAACCACTTTGGCTTGCCATATAATCTTGTCATGACACAAGCGTTGCATTTTCCCCCATTGTCTCCGGTCATTACAAACACCACACAACATCAATCAAATGACAATAAATAAACATATAGTGTTACTTAAAATACCAATCTAAGGACAATTATATAGGTGATCGTACCTCCGTGGCCGAATGGTTAACGACGTTGCGTTGTAAACCTTCGCCTCTCACCGCTGCGGGTTCGAATCCCACTGGGAGCTCTTGTGAGCAAGTGTCGATTCTTACGGATGACGGAAGGTGTACAGCACTGGTTTTACCCAGGAAAATTGGGTGGTCTGCCTCCACCACAAAAAATCGACCGTCATATATAACCTTACAGGTGTTGAAAATGACGTAAAACATAATACAAAGTATCTTAAATGTTACGGACCTACGATGTCATTGCGTTCGATTGCTGTGTTCTATACGGCCATTATTTTTATTTATTTATTATGTCAATAACTCACAATATTGTGGTACCGAAACAGTTCAAAGCATCACGTGATGAAAGATATCTTCAGCTTCCAATCCAGTTGGCAGTTATTTACTTCCAAATATAGAGACACTTATAGTTGTTTTAAAGGGACACACGACAATCTTGATTTTCGGAAAACTCACGGCGTCCTTTTAGTTTTTGCTACATAACTTGCATTTGTTCAGTCATTAATATTAGTTATAATAATAGTGTAAAGCAATTTTGTTTGTGTGCATATTATTAACTGTAGATTATAATGCACCAATAATATATTTAAACCCATTGTAGAACAAGGCAAAAACAAGTAAACTCAACATTTTATTCAAGTATATGCAAGCAGGTTTAAAGTCAAAAAGATACTGGATAAATAAATCGAGACGTCAATGTTTGATAAACTCTTCAAGATTTCCAGTGTCCCTTTAATACTCTGATAATTTATACCAGTCGACTGTGCATGCAGTTTATAACTCATATAGACATTTTGTCTATGGCAAAGCATTTTAAATAAGGGTTAATCTTATATTACATTTATTTACAAGAATGTGCCTTTAATTCAATAAATATTTCTGGATTCACTTGGGTCTACTTTGCCTTGCTTTCGAACTTCGCGCAAGAATACGCCACAACTGTCACAACAATGTAGTTAAAAAAGTAGTTTCGGCAAAATTTTATAATTTCCCTAAGGATTTATTTCCCAAGGGAATTACAACTTTAGTTCCCTCAGAATCACAGGTAGAAATGTAAAATATAGAAATATCAACTGGTAGGATACATTTTTTAAAAATATCTCACTTTCTACAAAGACACCTAATTCATTCCGCAAAGGTTGAGATGAGATGTTTTTATCACCATATCAAATAGGATGATTCCACAAAGGTTAAGCTATACTATAGAGATGAGATGTTTTCTTCACCATATCAAATAGGATATGTCTGCAATAATGCACAATCTTAATTTGCCCTAATCTGCATGTTAACCGGATCGCACAACTTTAGTCAGCAAAACAGGAAACAAACAGCTTGTCAGACTTCCAAATATTGCCGCACTTTGTATTTTGTTGTTGCAGCAGATAATATTTGTGTTTGAGTTAGTTGTATGTCGCATGCGTAATCGTATTTCGCTAAAGCCAAGAAGGAAAATCTAATGCAAAATGACATGACTAATTTATAAAACTTACCTTCTAGTCGTTTTCTTTTGAACAATCTTCTGCTATAACATGCAATCCAGTTTATTATAAATTAACACACTTATTAAAAGTACCTTATCCTAACTAAACGTTTATACAACACAAACACAGGATGCGATAACACAAAACAATATTCTACATTGTGCAAGCACAGCGTTTTATATATTACGATACACGACAGCAATTTGCAACCTAGCAACTGCCGAATGACAGTATTTCTACTAACGCAACGAAAAGTTATCCACTGGCGAAAACATTTTAAACATGATACTCTTAATACTGTATTTACACAGTGCATACAAAAAGGAAAGGTTACCATAAAACGTATATGAATGCCACAAAACCCATCGTTTATTTTAATTAAAATCGTAATTACACAGATAGACAAGGTAAAAATTTATTATTTATTAAATATACTTGATATTGAGTTTGGCACTGTATACTAATTTATTGTGATTTCGTTTACTAGATGAAAACAATGTGTTCTTCAAAAGTTAATTTCAAAACGGTATCTGATACCATACAGTTTTACACTCAATAGTTACTTTTTATAGAAAAGCCTACATGGCTAAATCAAATATGAAATTTCTCTAGAGAAAGGCTTTGTTTTGAACTACATAAGTACATTTTTTTGCTGCTTGTGTTATTCACTTCTTCTAATTTTAGTGACGCTGTACAGTGCTGCAAAAAATGGGACGACCGTAATAGGGTTAAGTAAGGAGATACCATTTATTAGAATATCATAACCTTCGAAAACATCACAACAATCTCTTTCATATACATTATAAAAAACACATTACGTGGTCCGAAAATTAACTTTCATACCCCATCCAACCCCTTCTTCAAGAAGCGAAAACGGGGTTGGCTGGGGTATGAAATAAAACCTTAATTTCGGCTTAAAAAGTTTGCGTATTGTAAAGTTAAAGCATTTAATGGGTAATTCTAAACAGGTTATCGCAATGTTTTTAAACGTGTTTTATTGTCGAAACATCCGTTATAAAATCCTGCTAATGTCAGCTTTCCTACCTTAATGGAATTAAAGCGGGATCACGTAATGGAACGGCGTCAAGCGGTCAACAATCAGTATGTGTTCGTAAACCAACGATTTATCTAAATATATTTAGTAGGAATATAAGGCTGCAGACAAATATCGCAAAAGCAAATATAAAAGTCGAACAGAAAATGTAGCATTCAAACACCACAGTCAACCACAAACACGCACAAAAACAAACAACATATACAAAGATGTATAAAAGGCAAGATATGACATCACACACATATAAGGGTTGACAATAGGGCTATCGCCTAGGAACGGTCAGTGGCAAAAAGGCCGCTGGGGTTTAAACCAGGTTCTAGGGCGCACCAAACCTCACTCTTACCCTATTGTCATCCCAGTGAAACGAAACAGTGTAAATAAAGATATCCCCGCCAGGTAATATTTTCTAACAAACAAGGCAGCATTAATAGGCAATATAACACATATAACACATCAATAATCATGCATAGATAATATAAAAACATCTAGAAAAGCACAAAGCATGTACTCAATGACTTGTCCGAGTTAACGTTTATTATATATGCTCTTATCATGTTACAGGTAAAGCATGTTGTTTGCTCTTTGGCAAATTATTTATTTAATAAAGCAATTAGTTTGTCTTTGATAATGTTGTGTAAGGTAAGACAAATCATTAATACCCACAAACGACATTTGATGTATATTACATAAGGTAGCTAGTGCATCCTCGGAATGTTGTGTAAGGCAAGACAAATTATTAATACCCATAATGACACTTGATGTATATTACACAATGTAGCTAGTGCATCCCCGGAATGCTGTGTAAGGTAAGACAAATCATTAATGCCCATAATGACACTTGATGCATATTACACAACGTAGCTAGTGCATCATCGGAATGTTGTGTAAGGTAAGACAACTCATTAATGCCCGTAATGACACTTGATGTATATTACACAATATAGCGAGTGCATCCCCGGAATGTTGTGTAAGGTAAGACAAATCATTAATGCCCATAATGACACGTGATGTATATAACACAATGTAGCTAGTGCATCATTGGAATGTTGTGTAAGGTAAGACAAATCATTAATGCCCATAATGACACTTGATGTATATTACACAATGTAGCTAGTACATCCTCGGAATGTTGTGTAAGGTAAGACAAATCATTAATGCCCATAATGACACTTGATGTATATTACACAATGTAGCTAGTACATCCTCGGAATGTTGTGTAAGGTAAGACAAATCATTAATGCCCATAATGGCACTTGATGTATATTACACAATGTAGCTAGTGCATCCTCGGAATGTTGTGTAAGGTAAGAAAAATCATTAATGCCCATAATGACACATGGTGTATATTACACAATGTAGCTAGTGCATCCCCGGAATGTTGTGTAAGGTAAGACACATCATTAATACCCATAATGACACTTGATGTATATTACACAATGTAGCTAGTGCATCATCGGAATGTTGTGTAAGGTAAGACAAATCATTAATGCCCAAAGTGACACTTGATGTATATTACACAATGTAGCAAGTGCATCCTCGGAATGTTGTGTAAGGTAAGACAAATCATTAATGCCCAAAGTGACACTTGATGTATATTACACAATATAGCGAGTGCATCCTCGGAATGTTGTGTAA
The DNA here is from genome assembly GCA_037043455.1 of Cyrtodaria siliqua. NCBI lineage: Eukaryota > Metazoa > Mollusca > Bivalvia > Adapedonta > Hiatellidae > Cyrtodaria > Cyrtodaria siliqua. The sequence goes on along the minus strand of JAWPHD010009352.1, from coordinate 63,047 downwards.
GGTAAGACAAATCATTAATGCCCATAATGACACTTGATGTATATTACACGATGTAGCTAGTGCATCCTCGGAATGTTGTGTATGGTAAGACAAATCATTAATGCCCATAATGACACTTGATGTATATTACACAATGTAGCGAGTGCATCCCCGGAATGTTGTGCAAGGTAAGACAAATCATTAATGCCCATAATGACACTTAATGTATATAACACAATGTAGCTAGTGCATCCTCGGAATGTTGTGTAAGGTAAGAAAAATCATTAATGCCCATAACGACACTTGATGTATATTACACAATGTAGCTAGTGCATCCTCGGAATGTTGTGTATGGTAAGACAAATCATTAATGCCCATAATGACACTTGATGTATATTACACAATGTAGCGAGTGCATCCCCGGAATGTTGTGCAAGGTAAGACAAATCATTAATGCCCATAATGACACTTAATGTATATAACACAATGTAGCTAGTGCATCCTCGGAATGTTGTGTAAGGTAAGAAAAATCATTAATGCCCATAATGACACGTGATGTATATTACACAATGTAGCGAGTGCATCACCGGAATGTTGTGCAAGGTAAGACAAATCATTAATGCCCATAACGACACTTGATGTATATTACACAATGTAGCTAGTGCATCCCCGGAATGTTGTGCAAGGTAAGACAAATCATTAATGCCCATAATGACACTTGATGTATATTACACAATGTAGCGAGTGCATCCCCGGAATGTTGTGCAAGGTAAGACAAATCATTAATGCCCATAACGACACTTGATGTATATTACACAATGTAGCTAGTACATCCTCGGAATGTTGTGTAAGGTAAGACAAATCATTAATGCCCATAATGACACTTGATATATATTACACCAATGTAGCTAGTGCATCACCGGAATGTTGTGCAAGGTAAGACAAATCATTAATGCCCATAATGACACTTAATGTATATAACACAATGTAGCTAGTGCATCCTCGGAATGTTGTGTAAGGTAAGACAAATCATTAATGCCCATAATGACACTTGATATATATTACACCAATGTAGCTAGTGCATCATCGGAATGTTGTGTAAGGTAAGACAAATCATTAATGCCCATAACGACACTTGATGTATATTACACAATGTAGCTAGTGCATCATCGGAATGTTGTGTAAGGTAAGACAAATCATTAATGCCCATAATGACACTTGATGTATATTACACAATGTAGCTAGTGCATCATCGGAATGTTGTGTAAGGTAAGACAAATCATTAATGCCCATAATGACACTTGATGTATATTACACAATGTAGCTAGTACATCCTCGGAATGTTGTGTAAGGTAAGACAAATCATTAATGCCCATAATGACACTTGATGTATATTACACAATGTAGCTAGTACATCCTCGGAATGTTGTGTAAGGTAAGACAAATCATTAATGCCCATAATGACACTTGATGTATATTACACAATGTAGCTAGTACATCCTCGGAATGTTGTGTAAGGTAAGACAAATCATTAATGCCCATAATGACACTTGATGTATATTACACAATGTAGCTAGTGCATCATCGGAATGTTGTGTAAGGTAAGAAAAATCATTAATGCCCATAATGACACTTGATGTATATTACACAATGTAGCTAGTACATCCTCGGAATGTTGTGTAAGGTAAGACAAATCATTAATGCCCATAATGACACTTGATGTATATTACACAATGTAGCTAGTGCATCATCGGAATGTTGTGTAAGGTAAGACAAATTATTAATGCCCATAATGACACTTGATGTATATTACACAATGTAGCTAGTGCATCGTCGGAATGTTGTGTAAGGTAAGACAAATCATTAACGCCCATAATGACACTTAATGTATATTACACAATGTAGCTAGTGCATCCTCGGAATGTTGTGTAAGGTAAGACAACTCATTAATACCCATAATGACACTTGACGTATATTACACAGTGTAGCTAGTCCATCATCGGAATCTTTAATTGATCAATGTTTAAAATGCCAGAATATTCATTTTTACTATCCTCGTGTTAAATATCTCTTTTTACTTGATCTTTGTCGGTAGCTTGACATGACGTTAACATGTCAGGTATGTCTGTAGTGGTGAAAGCAATAAAGGATACTTAAAACGATTGTTTATGTAACTTTGCCATTAAGTACATCAATAGCTGTGATTAGCTGGATAACTTTGCCATTAAGTACATCAATAGCTGCGATTAGCTAGGATAACAGCGGCATGCTAAATACTATATCTTTACGCCATACTACGCCGATTCATTTTCCATAGACGTACATTATAGCTCTAAGCTCTGTACTGGGTTCCCTAATATAAGAAGCTATATGTTTGCTGACTTGTTTTGAAAGACCTATCTTAGTTTTATCAAAAAAACATAACAAACCATACATTGAGTATGTTTTGAAAAAGCTGATTGGGTCGGATGGTGCTGACTTGCATGTAGAAACATGAGGAAAATGTAAAATATACTTCTTTTTTTTTGATTTTGCAACAAAATTATGAATACATTGCACAATTGTATGATTTAACCTTTATTAGTACTCTTCAAAAGCTGAATTTTATTTTTTTAGCAAGATTTTTGGGTTTGTTTACCTTGTGAACCAATCAAAATTAAGAAACTTTGTGTAATAGCTCCGAATTTATCCTGGAACTTTTTCCATGCCCGCTGATTGGTTGGTAATTGGTGTAGTCTGATCTAAAATTAGGTATAAATGTGTATTTTTATGTGTTTATATACTATATTAGTTTTCAGCGACACATGCTAAGGTTTAAACCATGGCACCTTTCCGCTTATAGTGGTTTTCTGGGGTGTTTATGATACAGATAAAGCAAATACAAATATATATAAAGTCGAACAGGAAATGTAGTATTCAAGGACCACAGTCAACCAAAACACCCATAGAAGCAAACAATAATTACTAAGAATAATAAAAGGCTAGATATAACACCACAAACATAAAGGGTTTGGCAACAGGGCTTCCGCCTTGCTGTTTATTACAAGTCATTACATATGTTTTAGATGTAGATTAATAACATTTATGTTATTTTTCTGTAATTCCTATATTAAAACATGTTATGAACTTGATCGAAGTTAATAAGCAAGCTATGTAGAAAAAAACGGGATTCTGCGAACCTTAAGGAAAAAATGCTGTGTCCCTTTAAGTTCCTCAGTTGGCATCTGTCGGATTCACTATTTAAAGGCCGTGACGAACATTTTGATATATGCACAATGTTGTGCAACTCTATAAATTACTGAGTTCTTTTCTGTCAGATATGCCCGGTGATTTGCAGCCCTAATCTGCTCCAGAAGGTATACACGTTAAGTTTAACAGAACATGTAGTATTCACAAACAAACACCAGTTACATAGAGAAGTAGAAATAACGTGTGTGACACCATAAACAATAGGGGCATAGCATTGGAATGCTTGGTAGCGAACAGGCCGCTTGTGGACTGGTTTAAACCAGATTCTTAGGGCAACAAACCTCACTCTTACCCTAGTGTCATCGCAATTAAACTGAAAGTGAAAATAACGAAATCCCCGTCAGGATATATCCTCTTACAAACTAGGCAGCATTAGTAGGCAATATAAAGAAAACAAAGATGATCCTGTATATATGAATTGAAAACGCATAGCAAGCACAAAGTAAGTAGTTAATGACGTGGCAGAAGCCAGAGCAACGATAAAATAAACCGTGAAGGGCAAGACAATACAATATTTAAGACAAACATTAACGTTGTATTCCTTTTTAGGGTTAGAGGAAATTGCGAACTGTAAAAGAGCCAACATTGTATGATAGGATTATAACATCTTTAAAAACATGTTAATATATAGTCTTATTGTCTAAACTGCCGTTAGTAAAAATGTTTTAATATTGTTAAACGCCTAAAATGCATTGTTGTTAGATACGACCCTCTCCGTCTACAGTTCGATCAGTATAAATAAATAGTATTCAAATAGTATAGTTCAAATAGTATTAATTGTACCCCTAGTTTCTATATTATAGGTTATTGAATTTGTATGGCTAAATATTACTTGGAACGAGTTGTTTTGGCAAAGGACGACGAGCTTGCGAGTCGTCCTGCGCCAAAACAACGAGTTCCAAGTAATATTTAGCCATACAAATTCAATAACCTTTTTATTGTATACTTTCATATTGTTTTCGATCAATTTTAATTGTATGACTATTACTTTTCATTGTATTTGTGTTATTTTTATAGCTTTTGATGGAATTCTTATCTTGTCATTAGTTTCATTTTGTGTGGATGATTATTTTGCTCGAAAACGACGTCGACGTCGGATGACGTCATTAAAAACATCAAGCTATTTTCTAAAGTTTGTTTACCATATGATAACGTTAAAAACAGTGGGTGAGTGACCATTTCACTTATTTTATCAATTTCTGCCAGAAAAGGTTGAAAAAGAAAACACGTATTTTGTTGTTGACACTATAGGAAGGATTCCGTTATTTTATTTGAAAGTAGTTCCTTATTTCTATTTCGCGGCTCTTAGCAAGCACGAGAAAAAGTTCCGGTGCAATATCAATGTGTGCAATATCGTAGAATATTGCACACTTAGCTCAATGCAAACTAAACGGGACAATATGAAAGTATACAATAATACTATTAATAATTATGATACTACTTTTACCAAAAATAGATGAACCTTTTTCACGTTTCGAGAACCCGCTTTTATTATTATTTTCCATACGTTTGCGTGGTTAAAATCATTCTTTAATCTGAGAATTGCAACCGGACATTTTCTTTTGTCCAAACGGAAATAAAACATTTACGACTCCCAGCGGATGCTACATTTCGGGCAAATCCGACAGTTGTTTTAACATAATCGTTCTTTTTTTTCAGAGTTCAACTAGTTTACTATACTTTTATAATGCAGATGATACATCGTTATGTTATCAAACAAGTTTGTTTTAGTTTCGGAACATGGAAAGTTCAAGATTAATTGCATGATACCAGAATCTTCTAATTGAATAAGAAGCCATTATCATTATTCAAACCGGGAAACGATATTAGCCGTTATAGCTCAGTTGGTTGGTAGTGCGTGCGACCTATACTTATATTGCCTCTTAATGCTGCATTGTTTGTTAGAGAATATAACCTGGCGGGGATATATTTATTTACACTGTCCCGTTTTACTGGGATGACAATAGGGTAAGAATTAGATTTTGTGCACCCTAGTATCTGGTTTAAAACCTCAACCACCATTGTTGCCACTGACCGTTTGAAGGCGGTAGCCTATTTGTCAGCCATTTTATGTATGTGTTTTCGTGTTTTGCCTTTTAATCATCTTTAAAATTGTATTTTTCAATTAATTCGTGCTTTTGGTTGACTGTGGTCCTTGAATGCTGCATTTCCTGTTCGACTGTTATATTTACTTTCAGTAGATAGAGAAACTGTTTCTATTTCCGGCAGAATATTTTGTTTAGCGTCTTTATATGATTCAGGTGTTTACAACATTTACCAAATTTTAGTACTTTTAAGTAGATATAACAGTCGAACAGGAAATGTAGCATTCAATGACCACAGTCAACCAAACGCACCCATAGCAACAAACAATAGTTACGAAGATGACATATAAAACTAATTTATTTCACACTTCACACACAGCGACAAGGGTATCACAATCTGATTTATATGGTGACGTCATTTAAAAACATTGAACACTCTTTAATCATGATAGTTTTTATTTACTACTTATACAAGCAAAGAACGTTATCAAACGTGGTTATGACCCTGCCATTTAGCAATCGACTTTCTGATTTATTAGGCGATAGCGTTGAGGAGATTATCTTAAATACACTTTCCCGTTTTGTTGGTATGGCACGATGGTAATCGTGAGATTACCTCTAATCCCGCAGGTGCCCTTTAGCACTGAATTGTTATGAGGTGCACCTTTTGACAAACTTTTATATTTTTCATGTCTCACACTTATCTTTTATATATGTATTCTGTGTATTGTTTTTGGATGGTTATATGTGAATGCTACACATTCTTTTCGACTTATATCTTGTATTTTCGTACATGTAATGGTTTATTCTCCTGTTGCTCTGGCTTCTGCCAAGTTGTTGAGTTTTTTTTTGTGGATTCAAGACTTTTGTTTTTATATTTTTATATACATTATCATTTATGTGTTTTGCGTATATTGCCTGTTAATGCAGCCTTGTTAGTTAGAGAATATAACCTGGCGGGGATATCTTTATTTACACTGTCCCGTTTTATTGGGATGACAGTAGGATAATAGTGAGGTTAGGTGTACGCTAGAATCTGGTTTAAACCCCACAGCGGCCCTTTTTACCATTTGACCGTTCCAAGGAGGTAACCCTATTGTCAACCCTTTTATGTTTGTGTTGTCGTGTCTTGCCGTTAATTCATCTTTAAAACTGTTTGTTTCTATGCATGCTTTTGGGTGCTGCATTTATTGTTCGACTTTTATATCTACTTTCATAACTCTATGTGCGGGAGAAAATGTTTTTAGCGTCTTTATATGATTCATGTGTTTATAAGATTTGCCAAACTTTAGTACTCTTATTTAAGTAGATGGAAAAGTCCACAGGAAATGTAGCATTCAAGGACCACGGTCAACCAAAGACACGCATAGAAATAAACAAAAATTACAAAGATGAAATATAACTAATTTATTTAACACTTCACACACTGCGACAAGGGTTATCACAGTTTGATTTATATGGTGACTTGATTTAAAAACTTTGAACAATCTTTAATCATGATCATTTTTATACACTATACACATAAGTATACTACTGCAGATAAGAACTATATCAAACATGGTTGTGACTGATTTATTAGACGATAGCCTTGAGGAGATTACTTTAGAAACATCTTCGCTTTTTGTTGTATGGTTCTAGGGTAAGCTTGAGATTACCTTCTTTTTTTTTTTGTATTTTTCATGTCTCATATTTATACTTTATATATGTATTCTATGTATTGTAGTTTTAGATGCTGTTTTCTGTGAATGCTACACTTTCTTTTCGACTTAAATCTTGTCTTTTCGTACTATTTATGGTTTATTCTCTTGTAGCTCTGGCTTCAGCCAAGTCATTGGGTACTTGCTTTGTGGATTTCTAGGCTTTTGATTTTTATATTCATATATACAAGAGCATACATGTGTTATATTTATATTACCTATTACTGCTGCCTTGTTTGTCAGAGGATATAACATGGCGGGGATATCTTTATATCTTTATTTATACTGTCCCGTTCTATTAGGATGACAATAGGGTTTTTAAAAGTGAGGTATGGTGTGCCCTAGAACACGGATTAAACCCTAAGCGGCCTTTTTTTGCCACATACCGTTCCAAGGCGGTAGCCCTGTTGTTAATCCATTGGTGTTTGTGATGTCAGATCTTGCCTTTTACTCATTTTTAGCTCGACTGATCAGCAGAGCGTATACCATGGTGTGGTGTCCGTCGTCCGTCTGTCTGTCCGTCTGTCTGTCCGTCTGTCCGTAAACTTTTGTTTGTACCGACTACTCCATTGGTTTTCATGAAAATTTACAGAAATGTTGTCCATGATGTCTAGTTGATCCTAGCAAAAATTCATGTTGATGTGAAATTCAAAAGTTTGTAGCTACTACTTCTTGAAAACTGAAAGTTATATTGATATGGGTATTTTTGAAAATAATCAGCATGACATGATGTTGATCCTTGCCGAAAATTATTTTGATTCGACATTAAACATGGCTGCCAGAGGCCATCTTTGTTTACATAGAGTTATATAGTAAACAATTGTAGCGACTACTCCTCTGAAATTACTTGATGGATTTTCATGAAACTTTACAGGAATGTTGCTCTTGATGTCTAGTTGATCCTAGCAAAATTTCAGGCCGGCAAAAATGCAATTTGGCCGCCACGGCTAAATTTAGATTTAAAAAAAAAAATGTTTGTAGCGACTACTTCTTGAACACTGTAAGTGATATTGATATGGGATATTTTCTAAAATGATCAGTATGACATGATGTTGGTCCTTGTCGAAAATCATTTTGATTCGACATTAAACATAGCTGCCAGCGGCCATCTTTGTTTTACATAGAGTTATATAGTAAAAACTTGTAGCGACTACTCCTCTGAAACTACTTGACGGATTTTCATGAATCTACTCAGGAAAGTTGCTCTTGATGTCTAGTTGATCCTAGAAAAATTTCAGGTCGGCCGAAAATTCAAGATGGCCGCCACAGCTAAAAATAGATATTTAAAAAAACAAGATTGTAGCGACTACTTCTGGAAAACTATAAGTGATATGGGACTTTTTCTAAAATGATCAGCTTGACATGGTGTTGGGCCATGTTAAAACATATTTTGATTCGACGTTAAACATGGTTGCTAGCGGCCAACTTTTTTTATATAGAGTTACATAAAAAGTCTTGTAACGACTACTCTGAAACTACTCGACCGATTTTCAAGAAACTTTACAGGAATGCTGATCTAGCTATCAGAACCTAAGAGTAGAGCTTCAAGGTCATTGAACTCTTGTTGTAGTTGTTGTTTGTTTATGTGCGTGTTTGTGGTTGACAGTGGTCCTTTAATGCTACATTTCCTGGTCATCTATGTTTTATATTCAAGGGACACATGGCAATCTTGATTTTTTACAAATTAGCGGCGTACCGTTAGTTTTTCTACATACGAATGGCATTTGTTTAATCATGAATGTTAATTATACAAATTGTATTAAGCCATTTGTTTTTGCATATTTTTTTTTTTTTTTATATTATTGCACAGTTATATATTAAAACTTATAGTATAGTGAATACTTAAAATTTGATTTATTTAAATGTAACCAGGGTAAAAGTAAAAATGATACTGGATATTTAAATCGGAACATCCATTTCAAATACCTCATGATTTCCTGTGTCCCTTTAAGTTGAAAGGTAGCTGTTATTACTTTGATTAATGTTAAAACCATGCATGGATAAACGATGAATTGCCCTAGTTGCTTAAGTGACGGGTATACATTGATAACGGTTGTTCTGATAAGAAGCTTCAACTCAAAAAGATCAGATTGAATACCCCTAGTCGCTCTAGTGAGTATAAAAGCAGCACATAATGAGATAATAAAATATGCACATCAGTCGATTTAGATTGAAGCTGATCGTAGGATTAGTTTGAATGTGGGTACAGATGAGACAGTAACGGGTTTGTGTGCCTAGTTTGAAAGGGTTACGTGTGCCCTGATTGGGATTTCCTTTGCTACACCGTCCCGTTTTAGTTGGAAGACGAAAGGGTAAAAGTGAGCCCAGTTCACACTTTCCCGCGACCCCCGTAACGGTCTGTTAAAAACCCACCGTTACAAGACGGCACCGACATTGTCGACATATTTATGTTGATGAGCATGTGTACATGTAAGACATGTTTGTTTAAAATGCGTATTTTGGTAAGCTCTGTGTGTGAAGGCTACGCTTACTCTGTACTATTCGACTGCCGAATCTCGAAGACTTCCGGATTTGCCCATGGATAATCATTTCATCAACTATTGTTTCATGCAGTACGGAATACTTACAATATTTGTTAAAAGTAGCGACCCAGTCAAATGGTATACAATTTATGAGGAACAAAACAACTGTGATACAAAGTATCACATAGCGGCATAAAAATGATTTCCATGATAGACAAATAGACCGTAATGGAATTGGGAATAATGAAGTAGCAAGAAATTTTAATGTTTAGAACAACACTTTTAATGAAACGAATGTGTATGTATGAAATATGGTATTAAGATGTATATACGAAATATGAGAAAATGGAAATGTTATGTACCCTTCGGAAAAATGGATTGTCCTTTAGTCTATATACAGAAAACGTAAACACCAGTTGATGAACAATGTGATGAACAAAGTGATCCCTATATGCCTGCCATGCTACCACGCAACACAAAATGCAAACTATTTGTATTTAACGACATTTATGCAACTAGAAATCTTGACAGTGTCTCCAAATAAAAAACACCTGCAAGTGCAGAATTGAATATCCTTTAAATGCCTTATAGTGCCCAATGATGCATTTGTTTTAAAACTGTATTTTGAATTTCAAAAAAAAACATTATATATATATATATATATATATATACAATTACTTATATTACTTATTGCTTAGATACAATTGCGCTCTACACATCATTGCATATTTATGGAGATTAATTCTGGTAATTTGAAAGAAAAAATATAGCTTTGTGGGCAAACACAACCTTATATAACATAATTTGTTAAAAATACAAAAAGGGACATACATCAGCAGAAATGCATCAACCAGACACATTTTGTGATATGCCAGAAATAAAAAAAATGTGAACAACAACAGAGCATCTGTTAGTTTTTTTTTTTTTAATATTTATTATTTTCTAAAAGATTTTTTTTTTCCATATACCGTATGAGGCAAATATTTATTCCATAATTATACCATATGGGACCCTTCCTAAATGAGCCTCAAAACTGAAGGGAACACGTCATATTCTTCAGTTCAAATTCAAACAATCAAGTGGATATGTCAGCTCTTACTTGGCCTGGCGTGGCGCAGTCGGTAGCGCGGCGGGTTTGTAACCGGAGGCCCCAGGTTCAATCCTCCGTGGTGCCACTGAGTTTCGTCGGTGTGTTCTTGCGCAAGACACTTTCCCTTAGACTCGTCCGTCGGATGGGGACGTAAACCGGGCGATCCCGTGAATCGGTCTATCCTCCGAGCACGTTAAAGAACCATAGGAATCTATTCGATAATAAGAGTAGTGCAGGTTCCCGGATTCCTATGTATCCTTCCCCTCTCTCTGGGGCGGCTCTAAATAACCTATACTGTGTTGATGAGCCGTTAAACAATAATCAATTCAATTCTTACTTGGCACCGCCTAGGGAACAGCCAGTCTATGTTACCGTCTTTTGCTTTATGAAGTGTGGGTTGTGTTTTGTATATAGTGGAATAACCATGCAATGCCAAGCAAAGTCATAAAACATGTTTTTCTATTTGAAAATTAAAATAAAATTTAAGAACTGAAAAAAAACAAATCACAACCAAACCCTTTTTTTTGTCGGGGTGGGGTGGAGAGGAGGAAGCGAAACCTGAAACACACTTTTATTTTATTTTGGCCTAAACTCCATTTTCAATTAAAACTACATAGAATTTGTAGAGAAACACACATGTTTATATAAATGTTTATATAACGTTTACGAGTATTAACACAAGAAATAAGTTGTTATATTGTGTTTTTTTTCAAACTGTTTATACTTGGTTCTGTATCATTTACTTGTATATTTACCTCTGAAACATGAATGATAAGGCAAATATGGTTGGATTGCTTTTTGTTCGGTGCGAGAAGCTGAAACTAATCATATGCATGTTCTAATCCATTTTCCATCTTGTATTTACCATCTTATATTTACCATCTAATTCACTTATTTTTAACAACAACGTTTATACAAACATCTTTTTATCACAGAAGCGACACATACAGGTAAATCATGTTTGTACTATTCATGCTCGACAAGCTGTTACAATATCGCCGTCATAGTTATCAATATTTTATTTGTCTGCAATGTTGATTGAAACAGATGGACGCATACATGTACTAACACACGCCCTTGTGTGTGTATAGGCACACGAAGCGAGACATTATCTCCTGCAATATTGCTAACAGCATATATAATGTCGAAGTGACAATCTAACTGAAAACATGCACCTCTGACAGATAGTATAAGCGTAACAACGTGCAATTAATTTGGATAAAATGTTAAAAGTAATGAGATACATTAAATTGCAAATGCGATGCACGAGTGTGAATTAAGTTGTCGGACCACAAAAACAGAGCATGGTTTTAGTTGAGGAAAACGAAGACTTAAGTACTGAAGACGTAGTGCGGAAACGCGATCCAGATGTTTTAGATGGAGGAACGAGTGATGTCAATGACTGTTTACAAAGGTACCACCCAAAGCATAATACAGAGGATTTTCTAGCTCTTGTGGCTGTTCTGTTTATATCATTAGGTCTCGCGTTTGTATGCTCGGGTTATATCGTGCCGAGGGATTACCAATTTGACCCCTCCTTGCCAGCGAGGCAGATGGAAGAAATAGAAATGCATTACGCCAAATTGTCTTACCATCTAGACGTTCTAATTGTCGTTGGCATGGCTTGCGTTGCAACTGGAGGGATAATAATATCTGGAATATCTGTATATTCTATAGTTGCAGTTAAACCACGGTTGTACAGACAACAGGATCGCCGTGACATCCGTCTACTGAATACGTCACATGACCCGCTGACGTCATATGGGTCGCAAGAGAACAGATGAGCTAAACACGTGAAGAAATGGTAGTTTTCGTTGCCATAACAAACTTGATATAGGTTTAACTATATAATATAAATCGGAGTAGGAATTGATCCTTTACAGTTTAATTTCATTGTCCCATGTGAAAAATGTTTCGTTTAATTGCCTATGTATATTGCATAATAGTACTTCAATGTTAAGCGATAATTAATTGAATTATGTCATAAAAGGTGTGTTAAAATTTATTTTGCAATGTAATGACTAGTGAACTTGCTTTGATTTGAACTGAACTATGACAGAAATAACCTCATTTTTTAAAATTGTTACGGTAAATACAATACTATAGAAGAACGCTAGCATACGGAGAAGATTGAACACTATCAACCGTAATTATGATGAAGTAGTGTCCATTCTCACCGTGATATTAACACATATGGGAAAAAGTGTGTTTACATTTTCTCATTACAAATAAGATATTAAATAAAATGTAAAAACAGATGACATTTTAGATTTGTAATAAGCATTATATGTTTTAGTTTATGTTAGGTTTAAGTGTATCCTTGTTTTATATATACAGAATGTTTTTTATTAACCGATCGTATAACGTTTTTGCTTGTTTTTGTGATGTGCAAGCTATATACGGGGATTAAAAATGATGACATGTCATCCAGTAACCATAAGGCACAGTTCCCGTATCAAAGAGGATATAAAAGGAAATGTAGCATTCAAGGACCAACGTCAACCAAAACACTCACAGGAAAGAAACACCTGTTACAAGGATCAATAAGGGGCATGGTATTTGATATAACAAAAATAAAAGGGTTGACAATATGGCTACCGCCTTGGAGCGGGCAGTGGCTAAAAGGTCTCTGGGAGTTTAAATCAGGTTTAACCTTGCACCAAACGCAGCTCTTACCACATTGTCATCCCAGTGAAACGGAACATTGTAAATAAAATAATCACCACCAAAGTATAACCTCTAACAAGCTATGCAGCATTTATAGGCAATATAGGTATAACACGAAGAAGGATAAACATACCGGACAGGGAAAGCAGCATTCAAGGACGACAGTCAACCACAAACACAAAAACAAACACATTACAAGCTCTAACAAAACGAATGAGCTTGGAGATATAAACCCTGTATGAGGTAGCACGAGGTACATCTCCATCCAGGTGTGGATAGTTAACGATGTTAAAGTTGAATTCATCTCTCTTAAATGAATTGACACCATATACATCACTATCAAAATCCGAAATAAAAGACGCTTTTAACAAGTTTGAAGGAACAAACCACAAATAATAGATAAACAAGAAAAAATAAAGCAGGCGTATTCGTGCAGTAAAAGAAAACAACATATCAAAACATAATATAAGGTTTGTTTAAAGAACACGGTGCAAATACATGGGTAAGGTTCGACATAAAATATGAAGTGTTAAAGCAAGCGCTCAGCGTTTAAGAAATATAAATATATTGTAATGGGTATACATATAAATATATTGTAATGGGTATACATATACATATATTGTAATGGGTATACATATAAATATATTGTAATGGGTATACATATAAATATATTGTAATAGGTATACAGGTCGAGCAGGGCATGTAGCTTTCACAGAACACAGGAACCAAAAACACGCAATAAAACAAACAATTACAATGTTACTAATATGTAGCACGTGACATCACAAGCACAAACGGGTTGACAATAGGACTACCCCCTTGACACGTGCAGTGGCAAAACGGACGCTGGATGTTTAAACCTGGTTCAATCGTAATCCTAGGCATACGGGACAATGTAAGTTATATAGCCTGGTGTGGATTTCTTTATTAACACTGTCCCGTTTTTTATGGATGACAATGGGATTAGAGCGAGGTTTGGTGCACCCTAGAACCTGGTTGAAACAGAACATCAATTTTGTCATGACAGTTCCAAGACGGTAGCCATATTGTCAACATTTTCTAGACGAAAACTATTGTGAGTCTAATTCAAACACAATCGTGAACGCTCGGCCAATCCCGTCATTCTTCGGGATCTCGCCTCGTGTGTATCACGGCGCTTCGGTATGTTCAAAATCTTAACATTCTGTTAGCCGGAAGGCAACGGCACAGAAAATAGTGCACTGTTGCTAAGCTGTTGCTACATAAACATTATGGCCGCTTGCCACACGTGTTGATGTATGATTTGCGTTGCATGTTTGTTATTTACAATACAGATGAAGGTTTTATCACTACTTTCACGTAAATAAACTATAGATGGAGCAATCGGCTAAATGATATTGCAAAATATTGAAGATTACTTTGATTTTGAATGCAAATTCGTTTTGGCGGGAATCTGACGCGTGTCACGCTAATATGACGTAACCAATATGGAAACCTGCGTAATACATTCGAGTCATGCTGCGAAGCAGTGTACGAGATGTTGCGAATGATTCAAGCAGGGTCCCAACGATCTGTACATGAAAAATGCTTATTAATAAATGCAGACAATTCTCAAGTGTTTGCGTCGATTCAGGACGTTTCGGCACCAAACCATTTCGAAACCTAGACGAATCGGCACCTAGACGTTGCGGCATCAAACAATTTCTGCATCTATTTTAATTTGTACCCTAGACGTTTAGGAACCCATTTATATTTGACTATTATAATGAAGAAAAGAAGTAAAGAAATTAAATATTTTCTATAAGATCACTTGTAATTAATTTAAAATGCAAAGTTGATTGCCTTAACGGCAACTCCGAAGCGGTTTTGAGGCTAAATACAACTAAAACATGAACATGAATAGGGCCCATAAATGATAATCACTTGTAAAATTTAAGTAAATATGACTTTTATATTATATTGTAGCATGGTCACTGAAATTCCCTTTGTAATAGCTCAGGTGTAAATCGTTTAAATGAAAATACTTGAATATGTTCCCTTTAACGTGTATAATATTGTATACCTAAGACCAAATAAAAATGTATCTGTATTCAGACAGTATCTTTTAATTCTTCACTTTACCTTCCTGTCAGCTCCATATCGACGACTACAGGTATGTGACTTGAACAAAGCCTCCACAAACTAGCCCATTATTAAAAATCGTCTACATATAACGCATGCGTTATACTTTTATTCAGCTGCCGAAGGCAGCTGACTCTTATATTGCTTTTATATCTGTCTATGGTTAACAGACTGTTCCTCATGTGAGTGGCAATAAGCATGCTTTACAACTTGAATTCCTAGAGAACTCGTCTGAAAGACTTGAATGGTATAAACACATATTTTGTAACGTTGAAAGGTTACAATTTCACTTGCTGGAATGACGTTTTCGTAAACCAGTCTACTGAATGAAGCATGTCATTCGCAACATCTCGTACACTGCTTCGCGGGATCCCAAAGAATGACGGGATTGGCCGAGAGTTCACGATTGGTAGCATGTAATCAGCTGAATTACTATTATATGTATATTAGCGACGGAACTTGCACAAGCCTGAATAGCGCAGTTAATCGAGGTGCCGTGTTACTGCCCAGGAAGGTAGGGTTCAAGCCTGCCGATTTCCCTTATTATTTTTTTCATTGGTTTCAAATTGCTAATGGTAAGGTAGCAACAGGTCCTTAACGTATTACACATGGTAACAGTGAACAGTTTATATGTCTCTAACGCACACGTATTCCTTACATGTAATCAATTGACATGTCGCCAGTACTTAGATATCTCCGCCCTATTGTTGATGTCGGAGTATATTGACAAAAGTTTATATAACATAGTTGCACGTGCTTAATACACGTGCTGTTGTTTGTCGGAGGTATCGTTCTGGTTTGATTGGTTGAAACGGATAAATGATTGACAACTGGCGACATGTTAATTGTATTTCTGTGCTGATGTGACAATGTAATTTTAATCAATATGTAAGGCATGTCAAGGTATTTGAACAGAAAGAAGCGAGGTCGCCCACATTGATTTAAAATGCTTGGTAGGAAGAACTGATGGTAAAAATCGGGAAGAATGTAAGAAAAAACGGTCGTGACGTGTTTATGTATCCGTGACAACATTTATTTATTTCAATATTGCTTTAACACCCGTGACTTGATATATTATTATGTTAACTTCTTGTCTCTATAGGCAGCTATTTTACGCTTGCGTAAAACTTTGCTTGTTGTTACCTGTGTGATGGCATATACCTTGCCTTGTATTGATCCTTGTAATTGTTGTTTGTTGCTGTACGTGTTTTTGGTTGACAGTTGTCCTTGAATGCTACATTATCTACTTTTAAAACGGAGAGAATCACATTATTTTTTTTCCACGACAATGATCGTATTCTGATACTTTTAAAATCTTACACATCTATCATGTATTATGGATGACATACGTCCAGACATGTTACCAGCTTGTTTAGCCTATACATTGTCAGTAATGTGTTCAACATTAAGTGATTCTGTCAAACTGACAGTGTCATTGATATCACCTTTGCCGCCGCCCAGGTTTTTTATACTAAGCGTAAAGGTTATAAAACCGGACACTATTACTACCATGTTTTGGTTTTACGAGACATGACTCAGTGTTATTATAAAATATGTGTATTGTTTCTTTTGAATAAAAATACATATTAAAATGCTATTAGTATATGTATAGCGCCTTACAAAAAAACAATAGCGCCGCCTAGCGGGGTAAATACGCCCTTTGTTTCATTGTTGCAGCCACCTACTAATTTTGAAAGTTATTAGCCACAATCACAAGTAAATAGCAAGGTTAAATATCAAATTAATCCTTGATCAAAGAGAGATGATACAAATACCTTTTTTTCAGATGTATTTATTTGTGATAATGGTGAAGATATGTACACCGTTTCATTGCTGTAGCAAGTTTGTTCCAGGTTAAGCATTCATTCAAAGGGAAATAATAATAATCAAAAATATCAGAGAGTTAAAGACCGTATTAAGATATATTCATTGATTTCAAACCACAAATTAAATACATATATCAAACTGAAAAAATAAATAAATTAAACGTATTGCATTTGATAAATTTGAAAAACCTTGGTTGACTTATAAATCCCTACTTAATTACTTTTTCGTCTTATTTTAAGTTACAGTGTGCAACATATCTATCTTGTTTTCTTCTTCTTATCTTTGACACAGAAAAAAAAGTTCCCAAGAAATATGTAGTTGTATCTGTTAAATTATGTTCCCCGCTGTTCCCACTAAATAATGAAGAGTCACACCTCCATAGATACATCTTGTCTTTTCTTTATATATTTCTTTGGATAACACCATTTTTTTTTCACATAATCAACTATAGTAAAATTCAGCAGAGATAGTATGTGGATTTGGATAAAAACTGAAACATTCGTACTTGATTATTTTAGCATTGCATTTATCTACGTTACAAATTTCTTTAGGTAAAATAGATACGATGGGTTTTCAAAAACAACAACAAAAAACTCATATTTTTAAAATTATCAATGAAGGCATATTAAAGTAGCAAAATAAATATGTTGACAACTGTAAATAGTTTCTGCTTTCAAGATTAAAAGGGACAATCAGCATTCTGGTTTATTTGCAAATACAACTTTTGAAAGATCCTCGAATTGCAGAGTCCCTCTTTCAGAAATGTATATTTTAAATCTTCTTTTGAAATTGTAAAGATATTAAAAATAACTCCCCATTTATACAGCTTTTAATCCTGATATGCATTTGTGTATGTATTTACGTGTGAAAACTGTTTATATATAAATATGATGCATATTACATACATATGTGTACGGTTTGTTGAGAGGTGGCCCACCCCGACCCTCACAAACCTATTACGGGGTGAATAAACGGATTACAATTCATTTGGTAATTGAAAAGCTAAAAAAAAAAGGAAAAGAAAAAAAGAAAAGATATATTCATTGGATCATGCTGAAAATGTGTATAAAGTTTCATTGTTGTAGACTTCATACTTCAAAAGTTATTAGCTACATAACTTGCAAAAGGAAAGGGATATAATTAACAAAATATGAATCAGAGAGTTATTGGTCTTCATCAGATGTATTTAATGGATAGTACAATGTTTCATTGTCGTAGATCCTATACTTTGAAAGTTATAAGCCACATTTAGGTGTCAGCTAAGACGGACGGACGGACAACGCCAAGACATGATACGTCACAGCGAAAATCTGGTTGTGTTTGTGTTGATATGTTGTGTTTGTAGATATTGTTCCGCGTGTGTTGATTATGTTGTGTTTGTGTACATATTGTTGCGCTCGTGTTGATAATGTTGTGTTTGTGTAGATATTGTTGCGCGTGTGTTGATTATGTTGTGTAGATATTGTTGCGCTTGTGGTGATTATGTTGTGTTTGTGTACATATTGTTGCGCTTGTGTTGATTATGTTGTGTTTGTGTAGATATTGTTGCGCGTGTGTTGATTATGTTGTGTTTGTGTAGATATTGTTGCGCGTGTGTTGATTATGTTGTGCTTGTGTAGATATTGTTGCGCTTGTGTTGATTATGTTGTGTTTGTGTACATATTGTTGCGCTTGTGTTGATTATGGTGTGTTTGTGTAGATATTGTTGCGCGTGTGTTGATTATGTTGTGTTTGTGTAGATATTGTTGCGCGTGTGTTGATTATGTTGTGTTTGTGTAGATATTGTTGCGCGTGTGTTGATTATGTTGTGCTTGTGTAGATATTGTTGCGCTTGTGTTGATTATGTTGTGTTTGTGTACATATTGTTGCGCTTGTGGTGATTATGTTGTGTTTGTGTAGATATTGTTGCGCTTGTGTTGATTATGTTGTGTTTGTGTAGATATTGTTGCGCGTGTGTTGATTATGTTGTGCTTGTGTAGATATTGTTGCGCTTGTGTTGATTATGTTGTGTTTGTGTACATATTGTTGCGCTTGTGTTGATTATGGTGTGTTTGTGTACATATTGTTGCGCGTGTGTTGATTATGTTGTGTTTCTGTAGATATTGTTGCGCTTATGTTGATTATATTATGTTTGTGTACATATTGTTGCGCTTTTGTTGATTATGGTGTGTTTGTGTACATATTGTTGCACTTGTGTTGATTATGTTGTGTTTGTGTAGATATTATTGCACGTGTGTTGATTATGTTGTATTTGTGTAGATATTGTTGCGCTTGTGTTGATTATGTTGTGTTTGTGTACATATTGTTGCGCGTGTGTTGATTATGTTGTGTAGATATTGTTGCGCTTGTGGTGATTATGTTGTGTTTGTGTACATATTGTTGCGCTTGTGTTGATTATGTTGTGTTTGTGTACATATTGTTGCGCTTGTGTTGATTATGTTGTGTTTGTGTACATATTTTGCACGTGTGTTGATTATGTTGTGTTTGTGTAGATATTGTTGCACGTGTGTTGATTATGTTGTGTTTGTGTAGATATTGTTGCGCTTGTGTTGATTACGTTGTGTACATATTGTTGCACGTGTGTTGATTATTGTGTGTTCGTGTACATATTTTTTGCACGTGTGTTGATTATGTTAAGTTTGTGTACATATTGTTGCACGTGTGTTGATTATGTTGTGTTTGTGTAGATATTGATGCGCTTGTGTTGACTATGTTGTGTTTGTGTAGATATTGTTGTGTTTTTGACGATATTTATTTGCTGATATTGTTATTTTTGTTGATGTTACTGTTTGTATGATGATATTGTTGTGTTAGTATTGATATAACTGTGTTTTTGAAGATATTATTGTTTTGTGAATATAATTTGTGTTTTTGCTGATATTGTTGTTTTCGTGTTAATAGTGTGGTGATTATATAAAAAGTGTTGTTTCTATGTTGATATTATTGTTTGACTTTAACATATTGTATTAACGTTCTAGTTAAATTGACATTATAACAGAAAACAAAACCCAAACTATCTAGAACTATACAAATGTAAATCGAGATCTGAAAAGGGAAGAAAGAACTTGGTCATACATGTTAGGTAATATAGAAGCATTAGAAAAAGTTGATACATTCACGTTTATAATAAAACATGTGTAAGGGCATTCCGTGAGGCGACGCGATCGGGGCGGCGACACAAAGTGTTGTTTGTGTGTTTATATGGTTGTGTAGATAAGTCATTTTTTGATGTTTTGCATTTTCGTAAATATTGCAATTTTGTCACTGGCGTTCCACTTTGAACCCTGTCATGTTTATGGTGATGCAGACTTCTAATTATCTGCGTACTTGTTGTTTGTTTTGTATATATGCGTTTTTTGTTTTGTATGCGTTGTTTGTTTTGTACGCGTTTTTTGTTTTGTATGCGTTGTTTGTTTTGTATACGTTGTTTATTTTGTATGCGTTTTTTGTTTTGTATGCGTTGTTTGTTTTGTATGCGTTGTTTGTTTTGTATGCGTGTTTGTTTTGTATGCGTTGTTTGTTTTGTATGCGTGTTTGTTTTGTATGCGTTTTTTTGTATGTGTTTTATGTTTTGTATGCGTTGTTTGTTTTGAATGCGTTTTTTATTTTGTATGCCTTTTCTTTTGTTTTGTATGCGTTGTTTGTTTTGTATGCGTTTTTGGTTTTGTATGCGTTTTTGGTTTTGTATGCGTTGTTTGTTTTGTATGCGTCTTTTGTTTTGTATGCATCTTTTGTTTTGTATGCGTTGTTTGTTTTATATGCGTTTTTTGTTTTGTATGCGTTGTTTGTATTGTATGCGTTTTATGTTTTGTATGCGTTTTATGTTTTGTATGCGTTTTATGTTTGTGTTCTGTAAATGCTACATTGCCTGTTCGTATTGTATACCTACCTTATATATGAATAGTAATAGTGTTAACTTCTGCTCAAGTTGGTCACGTTGCGTTTTACATGTTACACCAGTATGCATTGCAGTAGTTGGACTTAATAAATATGTTCAAGTTTCTGTCAGGTCGAGTCACCCATCTCATATGTACAAGATGTGCACTGGCATGTTGTTTAATTACGATATCCGCGTCTTGAATATTCGCCATAAACAATGCCTGGATATTTAATTACAAGCACATTATCTCGCATTTCCGGTCCATCCCGTTATAATGAGAAAACAGTATTACAAATCTGTTTTGCATACTGTGATCGGTTTGTGTTTTTTGCTACGTCATATGATTTACTACTTCGTACAGTTTATTTGGATAACAAACCATTGTGAAATAAAACATGCTATCTTCTTAACTGTTATATTTAAGGATGTTTACAATAATAGAATATAAATATATTCAGTATAATAAATAACTATCTTAAAATCGGGTTTCCATTAAAAGACTAGGGGCACCTGGGGTCTTCCTCCACCAATGGAAGCTGGAAAGTCGCCATATGACCTTAGCTGTTGGTGCGACTATAAAATCCAATTTAATCAATCAATCCATTAAAGGACACCCGTTGCCATTGTTATGTCAACCCAAAATAAATTGAGAAATTGAAATGAAAGAAGATTTACGTCCCACTAACTACCACATTAGGATATATTTGGACACCAACCTCAGAGGGAGATGAGAGAGTTATAGAACTGTCAAATCAAATACAACAGTTTAGTTGCTGTCTGGTATTAAACTGAACATGTCCAAAAGTAACAAGGTGCGAAGATAGCAATGTGTAAAAAATGTGACGTTGTTTACATGAACAATATATTAAAGTCAGTTAAAACAATCATACTTCAAACATTAAAATAAACATGCAAATCTAACTTTTTGCAACACCAAGTCAAACGCAACGTTTCGTTTTTATGAACAATATAGCAATATTTGTTTTTGTAAATAAGGGGATAATATGTTGTAACGTTATGTAAATAAGGAGATAATATGTTGCTACGTTATGTAAATAAGGAGATAATATGTTGTTATGTAAATAAGGAGATAATATGTTGTTACGTTATGTAAATAAGGAGATAATATGTTGTTACGTTATGTAAATAAGGAGATAATATGTTGTTATGTAAATAAGGAGATAATATGTTGTTACGTTATGTAAATAAGGAGATAATATGTTGTTACGTTATGTAAATAAGGAGATAATATGTTGTTATGTTATTCTCTTGGTTGTGTTTGTTGCTTTCAAAGAATCTATCTTTTCGAAGGAGTCGTGTTATATCAGGTTTTACCTAAATATGAATATATAGCTGATTATGTATATGTACATGATTGCGGACTTGTGCAAAGTATTGATTTGATACAAGTAAAAACGTGTGGCCAAACAACGGTATGCTTGTGTATTAAATAAAAAATAAATTGATTATATATATGTATATGCTCCCCTGTACATTGGAGGAAATAAAAAATCTATCTATAGAGAAAGAGGAACGTTATTAGTTATTTGTATTTTTAACAGGGGACATTGTGTTAAATTCCCTGTTTGGAAATTTTTAATCACCACATCAAACCGACGACGATTTGAGAGGCAGAGAATGTGAGGGCATACCCACTGTCAAATATACAATATTACATACTGCAGATTTATATATTTTGAAAATAAAGGAATCACAATGGTACAACATGTGTTTTAGTCAGCAATTTTCCTTGTACATGATAGCGTTTTTATTCATGAGGCGGTGTTCTAAGTCAACAAAAATCTCATTTTGGCATTTATTTTTTTATCATTTTGGGCGCAACGCTACCTTGGACGATGTCACAATTCAACTGTAAAATTCAGAGAATCGGTAAGAAGGAAATAGTCGGAGTGTCCAAAAGGAATTGGTAGCGCATTTGGTTTGTGTGTATTGAATATTTGAGAGATCAACGGGAGAGCCGTTAACTTCATGAGATATAGACAAGGCTCGTTACTTCGGCGCGTTTAGCAAATAGAAATCGAGTATTTTCGTTGCAATAAGAGATTACCCATACTTATCAACACAACAACAATAATAACAAAATTTCAGTCGCATTTGTTAATTGTTTAAGTGAACCGAGTATATTGAATGTTTTTGTTTTTTCACCATCACTTAAGACACTGGTAATAAATCACCAGGGTAGGCGCAGCCGATTCTTTTTATCGTGCTTACACTGCATAACTCATATAGGTTAATACATTCTAGTACAAATGTACCTTATTGCGTTTAAATATAATTTAGTTTTCTATGAAGATAAACTTGTTCAACTTTTTGTTTGTTAGAGAATATAACCTGGCGGGGATATCTTTATCTACACTGGGATGACAGTAGGGTAAATATGAGGTTTGATGCACCCTAAAACCTGGTTTAAACCCCCAGCGGTCCTTTTTGCCACTGACCGTTCCAAGGAGGTAGCCCTATTGTCCACCCTTTTATGTTTGTGTTGTCGTGTCTTGCCTTTTAGTCATCTTTAAACTTATTCGTTTTATGCGTGCTTTTGATTGAATGCTGCATTTCCTGTTCGACTTTTATATCTACTTTTTATAACTACTTTTAGAATACACGCAATAACGATATCTGTAAGATTAGCCTGCTACATTAGATTAGCACTGTTTGATAAGCACATGTAACTTTCATCAGTTTTAATTACTCTAGAGAGGAAATTGCGGCAATATTACATAATGTTATCATTAAACTTGGCGCACTATAGATTTGAATTGTTATCTAAATGTGTACTTGCTTAGTTGAGTCGCATACGATGTACACATTTAGATAACAGTTCAATTCCATAGTGTTCCAAGTTTAATGACAACATTATGTTGTGTAAGTAAAACTGATGTCAGTTACATGGGCATATCCAACAGTGCTAATCTAATGAAGCAGGCTAATCTTGTAACACTTCACATTATTGAAGTGAATAACCACATCTTACATAGAATAAGTGTTTAATTGGGATTATTGTTGTTTAATTATAGCGATATGTTGATAAGTGAAAGTTAATAAATATGTTAGGGACGTTACATGCGACGTTATCCGTACCTACAGACTAAATTTCTTTATTATTTCATCAGCAGATTTGGAATTGTGGACTTTATTTCTCGTAAACTACATTATTTAGACATCTATACCAGTATTTATTTATTTTCAATTGTCGATATAATGATCATTATCCTAACCGGGCATTAACAATTATATTCTTACCGCAGAAAAAAAACTAACATTTCCAGAAGAGCGCTACCTATAAATGGGGTTGCTTTTTGTTGCGGCATAATGAAGGAGCACGTGACTTGTTGTTGTTGTTGTTGTAACCATTTTGGGGGTAAAAGACTGGCCAAAATATTGGGGGTGAAAGACTGGCCATAAGATCTTGTTGGTGTATTGAAATTGCTGTATTGAAAATGGCGCTATGTCATAGGTCCTTGTAACAGCTACAACTTTTAAACTTTATACGGTTGTTCTACATCATAATATGACCCAGGATATCAGGTTTCATAACTCTGTGATGCTTTCTGCAAAAGTTATGCCCCTTTTTTAACTTAGTATATTGTTTAAGTTTTCCATTAAGGTCCACTTTTTAGCCAGTATGTTTTTTTAAAAAAAAAACACGACATATTGTCATCCCTTGATCGGCGTCTGTGTATTTGGTTAAGTTTTATGTTAAGGTGTACTTCTTTCAGTAACTATAACAAATACAGCTTTGAAACTATGCTTGAGCATGCTATTTTCTGACGCAGGCCATGCAATACTGGTTTCCACTCAGGAAAATCTCATGAATCAGCCCTACATGGCACACCACAAAAATGAGTGTCAAACGTTCAAAAAACCAAACTGTATGCTATCTTACCACTACAAACCACATCTTTCGAATATATGTCCACCTACCCATTTCACTGATAATATCAGCTTCTTTTTTGATGTTTTTCTTTACCTATTTCAAACTACCTCAATATTCTAAAAATCTTCATAACATTCCAGAAATATATATCATCAGCAATTAATGCAAACACTTAAATATGTTTTGATATCGTAAGTATGTGCCTTTGTTCTCAAGTTACTATTTCTTACTGTTGCCATATAACTTTTTATACTTTTTAAAACATTTCTACATTTTTGTTATATAATAAACATTTGCAAATAAATACACATGTTTGTTATCTCCTTTTGAAAACATTCTGAGACGCCCTGATGCTTTTCATCAGTTTCTTGTAGTTTATATTATATCACATCTAGCCAACGAGGCTCCATTTTAATCCCGGGCGGGAATGAGAGAGTACGATGGTCGCCCGTCCAGACATGCAGATCAGATGACACGAACAAAAAATTGGCGAATTTTAACTTGTTGTTTACATTTGACATTGAGGTTTTCAAATAAATATCGTCATGGAAAACATCAACCTCGCTTTTTAATTTACTGGATTGCTGTCAAGAGAGAAATACCAACATAATGAGAGAATGTTCATGACGGAAACGTTTCAAGATTAAATGCACCTATCTAGACGATAAGCAGTCAGAGATGATAGATAGTTTGACAAATCATAATATAGTGCATGTCGAAACATGCGCAGAATTGTTTTTATAAATTTAGATTTTCAGGAGAGATGTGAGATAAAACAGAGGAAAACAACTTTTTGCAAAACGCTAATAAACAGAGTTAGTGTTTTTGAGATACGGGAAATATCTCCCGAGGTAGAGAAATGGCCCCGATATAAGAACGAGTGCGGGGCACGAGTTCTTATATCGGGGCCATTTCTCTATCGAGGGAGATATTTTCAGTATCTCAAAAACACTGGTTATTAAACTATATATTACATAATTTAAAAATGATATTTTATTAATATTTCTAATGATTCACGTATTTTTACACCAGTTTGCACGTGAACGCCAAGACGACGTTACATCATCCAAGACGACGTTACGTCGTACAAACAAAACAAGCGGAACCGGAACTCTTCGTTAATGTCCGTAATCATTATTTCCTAGTGACGGAATCTGACGAAGACGTCCGTAGAACAATCGGAACGTCATTTGGCATTTCCGCCACTGACGGAAAAGGCCGAGCAATGTTCCGTAGAGCAAACGAGTAGATATAGCTTTTCTATTCCCAGTATTTCCTATATAAATCAGAATGAATGAATGAATGGTGTTTTACGGCACGTCGACACATAAATAGGTCATATTGTGCGCAAAAATTTATGAAAATGAAGTATTAATTAAAAATTAATGTAAATATATAAAGATAAAACTATTAAAAAATAAGGGATGATCAGGTGTAATATAAACTATGTATGTAAATCAACGAATGCCCGTCAACGGGTATATAAACAAGTAAATATATATAAGAACACATTACAATGATTTATATAGTCTGATCTCTTTCAGGAAATCTAAAACAAGACTAAAATCTACAGTATCAAATAACTCTTTCATAGTATTAACATTGTAGTACCTTTGACGCATAGGATCAAAGTCTACACATTCCAATAATATGTGTTTGACCGTTAACGGTGCAAAGCAGGGTATACATTCTGGTAATTGCTCACCTTGTAATAAATATGAATGAGTATAACGTGTATGCCCTATCCTGCACCGGGCTAGGACAACTTCCTCTCGACGAATGGGTCTACTAGAAGAACGCCATTCTCCGAGTAACGGTTTAATTGGATGGAGTTTATTGTTAACTGACAAATCCCAAGCGGCTTGCCAAGAGTTACGAATATATGTGTTAATACAACTTTTAAAATCAGTATAAGGTAATTTGGTATTAGTGATGTGTAAATCTAATGCTGCCTTAGCAGCACTATCAGCTCTATCATTACCACGTATTCCTACATGGCTTGGAAGCCAGCAGAAAATAATAACATTATCAATTATAAGAGAATTGTACTTTTCTAAAAGTTGAAGCACAACTGGGTTATCATGTTTCATATTACCCAGTGCTTGAAGAGATGAAAGGGAATCAGAAAAGATTACAAAATGGTCATCATCAGATTCCTGAATATAATTTAAGGCAAGTTCGATTGCCTTAAGTTCAGCTGAAAAGATAGAGGCCTTGTCAGGCAGGCGGCTCTTTATGCTGTGTTTGTGAACAACAGCTGCTGCAGCTACCTTATCTCCATCTTTAGAGCCATCTGTGTAAATATGTTGAAAGTTACTGTATTTCGATTTAATTTCATTAAATTTGCTTTGAAAGACAGTAGGGTCTGTGCTGGATTTGTTATTATTACAAAGATCAAAAATAATTGTTGGTGTTACCAAAGTCCACGGTGGAATTTGTGGTACTTTGTACTTGGCAATCAAATTTAGGTCGATTTCAGTGTCTCTTAATTTTGGTTTAATACGAAGACCAAATGGTCGAATGGCCTTCGGTTTTCGATCAAAAAGAGGTTCACAACTAGGATTAAAAACATTATCGAAAGTTGGGTTTGAAGGGTTTGACTTTAATTTAATGGCGTATTGAAGAGATAATTTGTCCCGTCTATGAGACAGTGATGGTTCATTAGCTTCAACATATAGACTTTCGGCTGGTGATGTACGAAAGGCACCTAAGGCGAGTCGTAATCCTTGATTATGTATAGGGTCGAGCATCTGCAAGTACGACTTGCGAGTCGATCCATATACTATCAAGCCGTAGTCCAGCTTGGATCTGATAAGAGATCTGTAAAGTCGCAACAGGACTTTTCGATCTGCTCCCCAATTAGTGTTTGCAACAACTTTAAGTAAGTTAAGAGCTTTAAGGCATTTGGCCTTCAAGTATTTAAGGTGTGGTATAAACGTTAATTTACGGTCGAAAATAAGACCAAGGAATTTTATCTCATCCACTACTGGTATATAAATCAGAGACAATTATGTAATATAATGGGAAATCCTGTTCCTGGCAGTGCATATTGTGATTCATTCATCTAACATATTACATATCAAATTTACAGAATACAAAAGTAGGTATAATAGTCGTCCAGCTAATGTAGTCTTCATATAACAGTCAATCAAAAACACGCATTTAAACAAACAACAGTTACAATGGTAATAAGAACCGGGGCACGTGATATCAGAAACACAAGTGGGTTGGCTATAAGGCTACCGCCTTGGAAAGGTCAGTCACAAAACAAAGCTACTAGGGATTAAAATCATGTTATTTGGTGCACCAAACCTCACATTTACCCTATTGTTATCCCAATAAAACCGGAAATAAACTAAAGATATCCCCGCCAGCTTATATTGTCTAACAAATAGGCAATATAAGTATATTGTCTAACAAATAGGCAATATAAGTATAACACATAATTTATAAGGTATATATAAATATACAAATAACAACAGCCTAGAAAGTCACAATGCAAGTACTTCTCAGTGACTTTGCAGAAGCCACAACAACAAGAGAATAACCCATTAAGGGTAAGTCAAGACAAGTTTTAAGACAAACGCCAAAGGCTAACATCCTTTAAAGGTGTTGGCAGACATCATCATAGGGTCCACACTCTGTCCGGTCATCGCACAATCAACGAGGAAAGCATAGTGGCGAACTGTAAATGACTCAACCACTAAAGCAGTGCGTTGCAAAATGATAGGGTCATAACCTCTTTTGACAAACTTGTTAATGATAAACTTGTTAACACGTGCTGGGGCGCGTGCGAGGTGTTACACCTTACATTATCTCTCAGGAACAGACTCAGTCAAAGCGAGTTGTGGTTGTGTTTGTAGCTTCTATTAAAAGGATATCCTCGTCAATATGTATTAACATTCACACTAGCGTTCGTTTAGTGCACTGTGGCGGCTGTAAAATGTCTCCCCTTGCTACTTTCATTTGGAGCCAAACGCTGCTGCATAGAACAGTTGTCGTCATTGTTGTTTTGCTATTTTTGTGTTTTGCATGAAGTTGTAGATATTTTACGTGAACTGCCATGGAGAATTAAGGTAAGGTGGCAGACCAGTCAGGAAGTACTTCCTGGTCGAAGGGTGCTTAAATAGTTCCTTGAAAATATCCAAAGTTTCCAGTTATTCGTGTGTTTTTCCCAGATTAGTTTTTATTTCATTGTTATATCTAATCTGATGTTAAAGTATTATGTCTGTTGTCATAAATAATAAGTATTTTACTGTGTTTGTCAGGAGTCTTTCTTTGGAGAGTATGAGCACAGAGGGGTAGAGATGTGGTTTTGACAGATGTTTATTTCAAAATACGCATAGTGTGAATGAATGACGTGAAATGTTGAAAACCTGAATCGGTGTTTTATTCCAGATAATGGGACCGTTTGCGAGCCAAATGTGTTTCAGAATTAAAGTGTATTTAAGCGAACGAATGCTGTGGAACTTGTGACTGATCTCCAAATATAGCCTAGTTTGCACTGTGTTCAATGGGCTGATTTTCACCGGTCTGATACCGTAAGGGCAAAAAAAAGCTAACCACAGTTCATTATTTTTTAAATCTTACTTTATACAAAGTAGTGCTAGTCTGCACTCTGATGACCGATTTCTTTGCTTTTTGCGTCCATATCTTTGTAAATCTATTCGCAATACAGCAATGGCAAACATACATTACTCTTTCATTAACTTAATCAATTACACAGTCTCAAATAACACCACTGATGGTACTACTGGGTACGACCATTTTCATCTTTTGACCTCTCTGGTTACCGGTCCAGGTCCTATATAAAAAAGAAAACTATTACTGATACGTTATTCGCCACAGTCTGAAATGATATCCACTGTCGCTTTTCGTTTTGTGTTATCATTACATGTTTGGCGGAATATAGTATTTAGTATCACTGTTGAACATATAACTTGTAATGCAAAGTGTCATTAAATACCTTGTCAGGATTTTGATGTTGTTGTTTCAATGGCATAACGCATTTGCAAGTCTTACTTTAAATCAGTGGATTGTACATCTATCATGTCTGTTGTAATATAATACAGGTAATTTAAAAGAACAAGTCAACAACACACACGAAAAGAGATATACACAGAAAACGGGTTTTCTTATGGTGAATTAGTATATAGCTTTTCAACATATTTAAGTGTATCGTTAGCTAAGATGGTATATACTTATATTAACACTGTCTTGTCAATTTGGGCGTTGAAGACAGGATAATAGTGAGGTTGTGTACAAATAAAATCGATTTAAGCTAACCTATAGGCTTTATTGTCTACTGTTCATTCCAAATAGGTAACTCTGTCTTCACCACTTGTTATGTTATGTATTGTCCTTGTCATTGAATTTTTGAATGTGCTCATTTATTTGGGGTGGTGCAGTGCGGACCTACGGTGACATTGTGGTGCAGTGCGGACCTACGATGACATTGTGGTGCAGTGCGGACCTACGGTGACATTGTGGTGCAGTGACATTGTGGTGCAGTGCGGACCTACAGTGATATTGTGGTGCAGTGCGGACCTACGGTGACATTGTGGTGCAGTGCGGACCTACGGTGACATTGTGGTGCAGTGACATTGTGGTGCAGTGCGGACCTACGGTGACATTGTGGTGCAGTGCGGACCTACGGTGACATTGTGGTGCAGTGCGGACCTACGGTGACATTGTGGTGCAGTGCAGACCTACTGTGACATTGTGGTGCAGTGCGGACCTACGGTGACATTGCGTCTGATTACTGTGGTTTCTGCAGGACCAATATTCTCATTTCCAAGTCTTTAGAACAATGCAAAAGAACCTGCTGATATTAAATGTTAATGCCATTGTACACGATTATGAATAATAAAGAACTCGGATTAAATAGTGGTTCAAACGTCAAACCCAGTCCCGATAATCTCTCTTTTTTTATTTGAATGCCTTTACAGTAAACAAAAACGTACACCAGTTAGCATTAACATGGTTCGCGGCACCCCTATTGCTTTTTTGATCGATCTAGGGTCACTATTCACGGCAAACTAATGCTTCTCATAAACATTTCCTTGTAACATATATAATAAAACGGCCAGTGCCTTACTATTAACCGTATGATTTTAGTGGCAAATGTACTTAATTTCCTTGTAGTATATATAATGTATGATCCTAGAATGTTATTCAGTAAGCAAACGATGTGAATGTTATCATTCAAAGAAATTATGATGGACTGAAAATGCATAAAAAATAATTAAACCTGGGGGTTCCATTTAGAGCAAACTGATTCTGCGATAGATAACTATAATCAAAAAAACCCATCAAGTATGTTTTGTATACCTGGATTATTAGCTTTTTTTCCCATAAAATAAGAAGAAAGAAGACGTTATGACTAACTTACTGTACCCGACCATCTGCGTCTTTTCAAAGGCATTGATAAACGATACAAAATACTGTATGAGTTATGTGTTTGATAGTACATGTAGTTGATATCATCATGTTTTCGTAGGTTTCCACCTTTTTTTCTCCTTTTGTTTCACATGGAGTAGTTTAACTTTAGGAAGCATTGTAATTATTGGTATTAAACACGTGCATATATATTTACATATTATTATGGTCAGATAACGTGCACGTGAACGTGATCTACTTCTGTTTGCATCCGTACCCCTCCCTCTTCCAGTAGCGATTCCCCTTCACTCTAAAACTCCACTCCAACATTCCACTTCAACACTCCACCCCCAACATTCCACCTAAACACCCCACCCCCCAACATTCCACTTCCAACACTACTCTCCAAAACTCCATTCCAAAAACTCCGTTCCGGCACTCCACCCCAACATTCCTTTCCAAAACTCCGTTCCAAAAATCCAACCCAACAGTCTACCTCCACACAACACTCCACTCCAAAACTCCATTCTGACACTCCACCATAATACTCTTTTACACCATTGTAAATTGGAAACGTATGACATGTATTCGCAAGGCATATGCTAAATTTTACAAAAAAAAAATGTAAAAGAAATAATTGATTTGATTTGGAAGAGAGCTGACAAAGCTTTTTTTTTTATTTGTTATTAAAGAAAGACAACTCTTCATATTATCCGTTAAGTTGTATTTAAGAGTTGTATTTCGTAAATACCCAGCAACGTTCATAATATTTTAGCAGTTTGTTTGGGATATAAGTGTGTAGTGGATTAATGAGGACAAACTAGATATTTTTTCCAACCTATCAAATACAGCATATAGCTTTATGATCTGGTTGTTATCGTAATAAGACAAACACAGGAAGCAAGATGGCCGTATGAGTATGTTGAACTAAGGATCATACTTAGATATTTACTCTACCATTACTTTAGGAGATAAAGGACTATTACCCCAAAGTATCTGTAACAAAGGTAACAATCTCCGCTAAAGGTAACAATTACCTCTACCGTTAAAGGTAACAGCGCTTACGCCACACTAACTAAAAGGAACCCGTTTACTCAATTTTCATTGAAACTGTAGATGTTGAAAAAAGTTGTTACCTTTAGCGTTAGCCTTGTTACCTTTAGCAGAAGAGGTGATTGTTACATTCAGTGGAGATTGTTACCTTTAGCGTTGAAATTGTTACCTTTAGCGGAGGTTGTTACCTCATTACGTGGTCCGCCTTAATTCCATTAAGCGATAGGAAAGCTTATATTAGCATACTTTTATAATGGATATTTTGACAATAAAACATGTTTAAAACATTTTTTTACTGAAAAATGCGATAACCTGTTTAAAAGTACCTATTAAATGTTTTAATTTTACAATATGAAAACCGAAATTAAGGTTTATTTCATTCTCCAGCCAACCCCGTTTTCGATTCTTGGAGAAGGGGTATGAAAGTTAATACTCGGACCACCTAATGTTTAGCGCAATTGTTACCTTTAGCGGAATTGTTACCTCTAGCGTTGTTACACATGCTACTATAATCGGATGAATTAAACTATTGTATTTGGACCGGGTTTACCGAATTAATGATTACCAAAATATGTCAATTGGGTTTCACGATGGTTCACAAGAAACCCCTTGAAAAGGACATTCGCAGTTTTCGGAATTACAGCATGATGCGCAATGACTGAGATAGATATGTATCCCGACACAAACTAGTTCTGTTCTTTCAATGAATAAACTTTTGAAATCTAAGTAAACCTTAATTTCAGCAGTGAACATTTCAAACATATAATAAAGAAAGAGTAATAACTACTACTACAACGGTCGTTAGTTAACAACAAGTGTAATAACTACTACTACAACGGTCGTTAGTTAACAACAAGTGGATTTTGTGTGTGGGGGGTTATTTCGTTGGTAAAATAAATTAACACACCAATAATCGATGATTTTTAGTCAATTTACCTAACGTTTACATACAGTTCTACTTCCTTCTTACCTGTATTTAGTTAAAGTTGTAAATATATTATCGATTGCCAACCGTTATAAATTTGACAATGGTCCTCCCTCATATAAATTTACAGATTGCGACACCGTATATGTTATCTATGATAGCATATTGCTATTCAAACGTCGATGAATTTTGCTATTTATCCAACTTCAAGGGTACAATTGTATACTTCTGTAACGTGTTTTACATATTTTCTGCGCTTTAATTTCGGGTCATCAGTATAATCTGTGTTTTACATTCGTCTTTACATATGGGTGCAGTATGACATAAATGACTTGCTATATATTTATTAATAATGTAATTGAGGTTTTAAAATAATCTGTATAGGCTATACTGAAAACGGAGGATTAACTTACAGAATACGTTCGAAGAGAGAAGAACATGTTGAAGAGGAACTGGAAACATATAGATCAGAGGGCAAGGGAGGTAAGAATTTGATCAGTGAGATATATATACATAGAGAGAGAGAGAAAGAGAGAGAGAGAGAGAGATAGAGAGAGAGAGTTAAGAAGCATATTAGAGGGCAGAGGGCGATGGTAGCATATGGAGATAGAGATGGCGGTATAGTTAAGGTAGAGGTTATAGAACAATGGAGGTAATATGTGGACGACAGGGCGAAAGAAGCATGATATAGAACAAACGGCGTAAACGGTAAGTACATTACTTTAGGAGTTGAATCAAAGCATAATTAATTGAGCAAATTCAATTATTCTTCGCCTGAAAACATAACTTTGTCCCGATCTAATAACGCAGAATAAGTATTTGCTATCTTTAAAATGCAAAATGTAGAAAACAGAAATTCTTCAACATGTTTGTGACCTCTTAACTGCAGAACATCCCTCCGTAATAAGCTAGCTTCAAATTCACTAAGGGGCTGGCGTGGCGCAGTCGGTAGCGCGGCGGATTTGTAACCGGAGGCCCCGGGTTCAATCCTCCATGGTGGCACTGAGTTCTGTCGGTGTGCTCTTGGGCAAGACACTTTACCTTTGCCTCGTCCGTCGGAAGGGGACGTAAACCGGGCGGTCCCGTGTATCGGTCTATCCTCCGAGCACGTAAAAGAACCATAGGAATCTATTCGATAATAAGAGTAGGGCAGGTTCCCGGATTCCTATGTATCCTTCCCCTCTCTCTGGGGCGGCTCTAAATAACATATACTGTGTTGATGAGCCGTTAAACAACATTCAATTCAAATTCACTATTTTAATATATTTTATTCACAAGGCTAAACCAAACGACGCGGAGACGTACGATAAACTTGTTAAGTTTCTGGAAAAGCCAATAAAGGACGACTTGGACAGGGACATTTACATGACCAGGTTAGCATGTCCTGGATAACACTTTTTGTTACATCTACATTAGTATGCAAAGATTAAGGTGTTTTTTACAAAGAAGTTTAAATGCAATTTTAAAAGTGTAAACAAATCCCCCTAAACCCATATCTGAAATGAGTTCCGATGCAAATCTAATTCACAAACGTGTCTTGTTTTCAATTTACTGCTACCTGTAAATCGGTAGATAAAGGGAAAACATTTTCTTAATGAGAATCCAGTAGACCTAATTGACCCTAATGGGAAATAATTTTCAAACATCCGAGTTTACAGGAAAACATTAGAAAATCTAGAAAACGTTTCGGTGTGTTTCAAGTCTCAAACACCATGTTTTGAACTCGCACAATGTAAATCCGCTGGAAATATGTTATTTCATATCTGACATAGATTTTATGTATGTGATACACACTACAGAAAGATTGAACATAACACACTATCTCAGCTTACATTATATGTGCATCTTTCAACATCAAACGAAAAAAACAACATCATTTAGAACGCAGCGTTTCTCTAAACCACGCACTCAGTTACATTTTTGTTTTGCATCTGACGTTAAAAATGACGTCTCATCAACGTTTAACGTACGTGACGTCAGATTTATTAATAGAACGTGTAACACCTTCCAATAACCAATTAACGTTGAGTATTTTAATTAACAATGTTACATGCTACTTTTTCACCTGAGAATAAGGGGACTGTTATATTGTCTCACATTTCAATTTATTTGCTTATCGTCATGATAACGTCTTGAGGTTAATTTGCATAATTAATATCATATGTACGCAGGGCGCTCATATATTGGCTGTACTGTAATGAAAACACTAACGTGGACAAGCAGCCGGCCGACACGCCGTTAAAACTTCTCAAAGATATGCATGACAACAAGGTTGCTTATGCCGTAGCCTTCGAGACACTGTGCAGGTAAGTTTTAATGTAAAGTGAAAATATATCCTACATATCTTTACATTATTTGACATACAAAATATCTTGCATACCGGATAAGGTTATCCGCGTTTTACATGGGTGATGGAAAGCCTGATCGAACGCATGGGGTAAGATAAAAGTCAAGCGCACCAACAAAGACGTGACGTAATTCTGTAAACAATAAAACGTTAGTATTGGCGACGTCAACACACAAAATGTCAACGATATGCAAGAAAATTAATCAGTCATGGGTACCCGGTTCAGATCAGATAGTGAATTACGTCCCTCGGTATAACTGTTTTAATCAGAAACTTGGCAGAGCCTCGGTTCGATAAAAACGACTATACCTCGTGTTGGAATTCCCCATCTTTACCGGATACCCATTAAGATTATTTTAGTGTATCCGGTTCAGTAGATAATTTACATCTATATAATGTTTTTCTACTTCTAAGAAAGCCACGTTCACTACTTGTTTTAAAGGTAAACACGTCATCTTGAAATACTTTATCATTTTTTTAAAGGAACAATTCACTTTATTATTGCAGTATCATGTTGATTTTAAACCTGCTTGCATGTAGTTAAAAAAAAGATAATCAAATTTGGAATTCCTTCATTAATCTATAATAGGCTTAATATAATGTTGGCATTAACGATTTGATTATGTTTCAGAGAACATCAACATTTAAAAAACAAAAAACAGAATATTTTGAACAGTATATTTTTTTCTCCAGCAAAGCACGTGTAACTTGCAAGGCAGTATTTGGAATATCTAAATCAGGAAACTACAAACCAGGTATTGTAGATCGTTATACTTATATTTTGTTTTTTTTACTTATGGATATTTAATATTTAATTATGATTACTACATATATTTATATTTATATATCATTCATATTAAATCATCCTTAATATTCATCACTAAGTCTTATTGATTATGTAATTATATATTTACATGTACTAATACTCAACCTTTATTCCTTTATTGTGCTTGATGTCGAACAATCAGTGTAGATCATAGTCATCCACTGAAAAGCACACATTAAAACAACAACTATAAAGATAAACGTGTTGATACATTTTTAAAATAAAGTGAGACATCAAAAAAGAAAAAGAAATAAAGGTTGACAACAGTTGTATCGCACTGGAACGTCCAATTTTAAAAGTGACCGCTAGGTGTTCAAACCGGTTATATTCTTGCACACCGGATAACTTACATGGTGACGGAAAGCCTAATCTTACACATTGGGGGAGATAAAAATCGCGCGCTGATATCAATAATGACAGTTGCATGATATCATTGTGTAAATAAAGATGAAAAAACGTTAGTAGTTCTCAGAATGTAAATGATATGCAAGGAAAAGAATCAAACAAGGGTATCTGGTTCAGATATGGTAATTCAAACCATCGGTATAATTATTTTAATGGGAACCTCGGCAGAGCCTCTGTTCCGATAAAAACAATTAAACAGTGTGTTGGAATTCCCGATCTTCACCGGATACCCATGAAAGATACCTATAATGTGCGCCAAGCTTTACCATTTCCTCATCGTTTGGTTTGTTTATACCTTATATAAATAGTGACATTCAGTTTTTAAGGGGAGTACACCGGGCTTTGGGGCCTAATTTTTTAAAAACATAAAAAAAGTATCTGCACATGACGCTCGCTTTGCAATATTTACCGCCAATAGTTACCCCATCCAACTCCTTCTCAAAAAAGCGAAAACGGGGTTGGCTTGGATATGAAATAAAACCTTAAATATACAACTTAAAACATTTAATATGTAATTTTAAACAGGTTATAGCATTTTGTCAGTAAAAACGTTTTTAAGCGTGTTTTATTGTCGAAATATCCATTATAAAATCCGACTAATATAAGCTTTCCCATCGCTAAAGGAATTAAGGCGGGACCACGTAATGTTTTTTTTATCAATTAAATACATAAATAATACATTTGAACAATTCTAAAAATGTCAATCCTGATGCACTTCCTTTAAATTTATATAATACTTTGTATTCGTTTTAAATTTACTGCATATTCCATTATTGTAAAATAATTATCAGTATATTTAAAAATATTCTGTCATTGATTTTGTCATTACAGGAGATAAGGATATTTCTAAAATGAGCGGCTCCTGGAACCTTGTATTTCTAGAAGGAAAATGGTGGCCAATTTATCCAAGATGGGTACTGCAATCTTTAGTTGGAGCTACCCATGGCGATTATAGGAAGATAGATTCAGAAGGCACTGCACACGATCAGAAATCAAACGAGTCTTCAAAGGGCCATATTAGAACTAATTTCACTGAATTCTGGTTCCTAACTGATCCCCAAGTTTTTATCTACAAATG
The DNA here is from genome assembly GCA_037043455.1 of Cyrtodaria siliqua. Classification (NCBI taxonomy): domain Eukaryota; kingdom Metazoa; phylum Mollusca; class Bivalvia; order Adapedonta; family Hiatellidae; genus Cyrtodaria; species Cyrtodaria siliqua. Next base: position 25,123 of record JAWPHD010009352.1, on the reverse strand, counting down.
TTACCCAGATAAACTTGACGACCAAATGCTCCCGAAATCAAAACAGGTGAAACGTAGAAACCAGTTCTTAAAACTTCCACATGTCACCTTACACTTCTTTGAAGCCAACCTGAAAATAACCAGTGAAGAAACGTGCGAAGTCGACTCAGAAGAGGGTGTCGCCAAAGTTTCCTTTAAAGGAAACGCCATAAAAGCCAAGGGATTAACATTCGAATACACTTTATTTATAAAGGATTCTAAACAAGTAGACTACTTTTCTAAAGAACATGACCAAACAAGATTGGTGTTTAACTCTAGGAAGGGCGGACATTTTATGTTTGAAATACGGTGTCCAATAGAAGGAACATATTTACTCCAAATAAAAGGGGGTCTAGTAGACGCAACAGAGAGGAAGGTGTATATGGTCACTAAGATAATATGTAGGGAGAAGATGAAACAAATATTTCCGTTACCTATCGACGCAGGGAACATAGGGTTTGGATTTGGTCCAGCTGCCAAAGCTGCAGGTCTGAAAAAGCCATCAATTAAGGAACCAAAGATTTCTATCAAATCTAAGTCTGGAAAAGCGGATTTGGGCACAGATGACAGCATCGACATTAAGTTTGGTATTGATAAGGAAATGATCAAGTCGAATGATTATAAAGTGGAGTTGCACGGTCTCGAAAAGAGAAGCGAATCATTACAAGGTACGTGAAACAATAGCAGAGCATAATAAAACGGAGTTCTGTTAACTAACGACATGTTGTACATTAGTTTAATATGCATAGTGATCGTTATGAAACTGATACGTGTTTCATAACACTGACAACTATACATAATTGTATTATGCATACTAGTACAGTCAAATCTGCTCAAGATATCATCTCTATTAAAATACATCATGTTGTAAGATACCACTATTTCAGTTCTATACCATGCATGCAATTTATATTCTTAATTCACTCCTGAATCTTTTTCTACTCAATCCAAATGTATGCTAAATAGATTAAATGAGTCGTCTGTGATTCAGAATTCGTCAAAACGAAGTTGGACAAGACAAGGTGTGAGCTAAATATAAGAGTGAGTGTACCCGATCCTGGAGAATATGCTCTAGTTGTGAAGTGGGCGGATAAGGAGACTCCAGGGAAGGAACGGACCTTTGAGACAGCCTGTAACTATCTGCTTACAACTCTGGAGAATGTAGAAACATGTGAGTTTATAATATAATGAACTGAATTCGGTTGATTGTCAAGTGAATAGATATGTCTTAAACTTTATCAAAATGAAGTGATTATAAAGGAGGGCCATCCATAAATTTTAAAAACAGTAAATATATCTCGGGGTCTTTCAGTACAAACGAGGTGAGTATATAGTAACGAAAATGAGAAATATTGTCTTATATAAATAACAACACCCATAAGCAAAAGCAACATAGCTCATCCAATATGTTCGAAACGTGTTGAGTAAAACGAGGGTTTCCTATAACCGCCAAATTTGGTGAGTATATTCGAGAGTCGACGAAAAATCACAATTATTTTAGGTAAATATTGTAGTAATTTAATATTGTATATTATCTGTTATAATATTTTATAATGTTCATATTTAGCGATGTGTTGCACATTAATTAAATTGCTGAACATTTAATAAATCGAAGTCGATTTACTTGAATCGCAAATATCTATTTAAATCAATATTATTTAGTTAAATCGTTAAATCGCGATTTAAAATTGACATGCACATTTAGTAAATATGGTTCCTATTACGTGATGTAATACGTCTTTAATTAAATAATCACCAATTTAGTATATCGTAGATTGATTTATTTTAATCTTGTCAATTTATTTAAATGTGGTACAGATAATGTTAAAAGTGGAAAACAGCGTGTGATGGAGCTAAATAGTTGTTTTACCAACGGCGTCCCATATTTGAAATACACACAATTCTATATATTTTAACCATTTTCGTATTTGTGAAATTAGTGCAAGTAAAGCCTACATCATTGCAAACTGTCTCTAAGTGAATAAGTTCAATATCGTCAATCAACAATATATGTAATGTGTACACTTACAGTCCTATATTTTAGTATTCATTATACTAATTTTAATATCGATACAATAATAATCCACTCATTTATACAATTTATAATCCAGTGGCTGACGAATACTACGATTCCTCTGATGGCTGTTCCGATATGGACGATGAGATAGTTGAGCTAGAAAAGAAGGTGCAGCAAATGATGGACAAAAGAGACGAGTTGGTAGAGAAACTATCCATGAGACCATCCAAATAACAAATAAAACATAAACAGGGTCAAACATAGATGATCTCAAACCTTGACTTGATATTGATTTCTGAGAACCATTTAAAAAATTAAAAAAGATTGATATTTTGATATGACGCATCATTAATACATTACCCTGCTAAATATCTTGGAAGTTAAAGTTAGTTTGTTAACCTATATGGTGTCAGACCTGTGCATTTCAGCCCATTGAACACAATGCCACAAAGCTATTTTTGGAGATCAGCCACAAGTCCCATAATATCCGATCACTTAAATAAACTTTAATTATGTAAATCACACACATTAAGCCCGCAAACTGTCAAACATATATAATTATTTGTTTTTACAAACCTTGCATTTTTCCGTGGAATTGTTTTAACATCCTACGGCACGGAAGTACGTCTTGACCTGTCTGACACGGTGTCAGAGCATACGTTCAGACAAATTTAGTCAATATAGAAAAGTGATAAGGTCATTCTAAAAGGTGTTAGGGAAGATATACCCAATCATAAATTATATCTAACCGGAAACGGTGAATACAATTTATTCTGCACTGAATCACGATGGAAATGGTGTCCATTCTTATGTTTATCACCAAGAAAGGGAAACATCCGAAGTACTGTTAAATAAATAATTTAGTGGGCTAAAAGTATTCTCCTTCAATTATTTCATTTATTTAACTGCATTGGAAAAGAAATAGTTTAATACTTGTTCTTCCCGTTCACACTTTTTGAAGTTTTTAAAGTAAGAAAGGCGCTCGTTCTCGTCTTTGATTGTCAACAGTTTTTGAAATTGCTGCGGAGTAGTATGTGTTTTGTGAGGAATTCATAAATGCAGTGCTCAATCTCACTGGCAGTGGATGCAGTGTATGTGAAATCAGTCATAACATAAAGTGTCTTTATTTCTGACAATCCTACACTTGGAGCCTATGGGGATTTAATTGGGTCTATCTTTCCTGTTAATGATGTTGTGTGAGAATGAAGTAAATTTGGCAAAATGTACTAAGTTCATTACGCAATATTGTTTAAGTGTAAGAATCTTATCAAGAACAATGGTCCGTGAAATGGATTATGTAAGGAAGATACACAGACAGTTCATGAGCTGGCTGACGTTTTTGTTTGTTTCTGTGCGTGTGTGTGGTTGACTGTATCCTTGAATGCTACATTTCCTGTTCGAATTTTAAAGGGAAACACGTAATTTCGGTTATTACCAATTTCTGTCCACTTAGTTTTTCTACACAACTTGCATATTTGCAAGACAGTATATACTTACTTAAATTGTTTAAACCAAATTGTTTTTGCATATTATTAAATGTTGATTATATTGCACTGGTTATATATTTAAACCATTATGTTAGAATTACAAAAAAATGATGACAACTCCAAAAAATTTTTTTTTTATAAAAACATGAAAGCCGATTTTAAAGTCAATGTGAAACTGGATTAATAAAATCAAGAAGAACAATTTTTATATTTGACAACTACTTCAAGATTGCCGTGATTCCGTTTAAACTGTTTATAAATCTGACCCCGTTATGAACATTGTAATTTGTGTAACACATTCTCATATGTAGTAAAATGTCATAGAATATTCAAAATTATGTTAGTTATGTAAGTCTTCATTTATTTGTTTTATTTCATGTCATGTTCATCAGCATTAAAACTAAAGTATAGTTTATTTTGTAAGATAATAAACTTACTTCTAAAGCATTCACTTTTGATTTTATATTGTTACCCTGATGTATACAATTCTATATATAATTGTACATGTTTATTAATTCTGGCTGACAATTGTTTCTATTAATAGCACACATATAAATAGTTGGAGTATGTTCTATTTTTAGAACAGAGTGTTTAATTGACACCTAGTGTTTATATAATGTTCTACTAATTTCTAAATTATTGTTTACATAATGAGATGTGTAGATTGTTATAAAACATTCTTTTTTAATCTAGAATGTTTCATGTCGGTATATAAAGCTGACCTTATTAAAACTTGCAGGGTCTACAGTATTAGTATTCAAAGTGGAGTATCTGGTTCATTATTTTAAATGAGAATTTACAAAATATTGGATGCTGTGAATTAAAATATATTGTGAGAAAATAAAAAATATTGTGTTCATCTAGTGACATTGGATTATTGGATTTTTTGGACATCTGAATTATAATGAATTAATAAACCAGGAAATATTTGAAGTGAAATCGGATTAAAAGGACACTTGACAACTTTGATTAAAGGGACACTTGACACTTTAGTTTAAAGGGACTCTTGTTTTACCCGTAACAGTATACCACTTATTGGTAAAAGTTTATGCTACTCTATATGTGATTATGGTGCCAAAATGTTAATTTACATTCTGCTTTCCATGATAATAAATACTTTAAAGGGGATGCATAGGAAGCAACAAACATACTGGAAAAAGGGATCCTGACAAAAAGGTCTTCAGGACCTTAAACTGGTTTCTAAGCTGAACGAAACCTTACCCACATAGATATACAAATCGAACAGCAAAAAAAATCAGCTTTCAAGGACGACAGTCAACCACAAACACACACAGAAACAAAGAACAACTTTAAATATGAATAAAAGGCCAAATAATACATCACAAACACAAACAGGTTGACAATAGGGCTACCGCCTTGGAACGGTCAGTGGCAAAAAAGGCCGCTATTGCCACGTCCATGCCCTATTGTCACACCCATGCCCTATTGTCACGCCAATAGAACGGGACGGTGTACGTATATACACATTAACTCCAGGTTGTATTCAATAACACACACATAACCACAAAACACAGAAACAAACACGCAAACAGACAAACAAAAAGGCAAAAGCAATAATAAATGAAAACAACATCACAAACACAAAAGAGTTGACAATAGGGCTACCGCCTTGGAACGGTCAGTGGCAAATTAGGCCACTGGGGTTTAAACCGGTTCTAGGGTGCACCAAACCTCACACTTACCCTACTGTCATCCCCTTAAAACAGGACAGTGTAAATAAAGAAATCCCCGCCATGATCTAATCTCTAACCAACAAGGCAGCATCAATAGGCAATATAAGTAAAACACCAATATGCTCGTGTAAATACAATAGTAGAATGTCGGTTAAGCCGGTGCTAGTAGGCGTGAGAGGTGTTGCACTTAACATTACCTCTCATGAACAGACTCAATAAAACCGAGTCTGTTACTTTTATCTATTGTTTGTGTTTTGTTGCTTCCAGTGGATCCCCTTTTCAGTATTTATTGACATTCACACTAGCGTTTGTTTAGTGCTGTGTGGCGGCCGTAAAAAGTCGCCCCGGCTACAAATCAGTAATGTTATTACTTGGTCCTTTGGGATCATCAAGCCCGATCTTTGTGGCTTTAAAGTAGAATTTGCTCTCATGAACAGACTCAATACAACCGAGTCTGCTTCTTTAATCTCTTGTATTTGTTTCTTCCAAGGGATGCCATTTTCAGTATTTATTAATTAGGTCTTTGTCGTATCGTATATTCAAAAAAAATGTATTTATAGGCAATAATGTGATAAATGAAATCAATATAAGTCAACGCAAAAGCGCTGAAAGATTGAACTCAATACAACTGAGCTTTAAAGGAAATGATAATGATTCATACAATTAACAAGAGATGTCGGAGAAATATTCGCTTTTTCAGAGATAAACAAAATATACACCCGATATATAATCAGAAAAAGTGGAATCTCTCTTTCTAAAAACAATCTATAAAGAAATAGAAAAGTTATATATATGAGCAATATTAACAAATGATAAAAGAGGATATTTAAAGAAAAGAAATAAGGGTAAGTGAGGTTTGGGTTGAGTTTGGTTGTTGGTTGTGGGTGGGGTGGGTAGGTGGGGTGGGGTGGGGCTAGGTCTGGTAAGAGGGTAGAATGTGGAGGATGATTGCCATAGGAAAAGTTATGCACTGTATACATATAAACACACAAGAAACTTGTGAAATGCACAAGGTATTATTTCCAGGGAGTTTGAGTTGATAATATAGATATGCAGATCTATGCACTGTGTGCCTATGAAGAATATCAACAACACAGACACTTGTGGGTAAACTTGAGGGAATTGAATTGTTGCATGGGGGTCGGTGATGATTGAGATGAGCAGAGGTGTACTTTATATACTTGGAAAAATAGTGTTAAACAAAACTGTGGCGTTGCAATATGATTAAGTTAGGGCGTGTGTATTAATTACCATCCCTCTCAAGATTTAGGTAGACGTCATCATAGGGTCCACAATCTGTCCGGTTATCGCACATCATCATAGAGTCACAATATGTCCCGTCATCGCACAATCAAAGAGGAAATGTAAATAAATTAACCACTAAACATGCAATGCATTGCAAAATAATAGGGTCATAACTTATTTTAATAAACATTCTAACAAGTTTAATATAGATTGTATGAAAGTGATCGTTACCAAGATCTTACGATGTTTGTAAATCACCTCACGTGTGGCTTTCTAAACTTGTTTTTATATTCACTTATACAGGAGTATCTTTGAGCTATACGTATATAGAGAACTTCATGAAAAGTAAAAATAAGCTAAATGGATTCGTGGTCAAAAGTAGTTGCATAAACGGAGTAGTATGTGTTGTAATTCTGATCATACCAGCAGTGTGGCCCTTTGGATAGAATGGTGGGATTTAAATTATAGGACACAGGCTCATGCCTCATCCAGTTTCCTAGTTTCGTCAGTGTGTTCGCGTGTAAGACATTTTCCTTCTGCCGGGTGTGTTTCTTTTTCACAGCATAACTAAATATAAATCTACCCAGTTTCAGGAATAAATCACTTACGAAACCATACACTACCACCCACAGAGCTTTAATTTCAATTTCCATGAAATAAATGCGTTTGCCTCAGGAATGCAACTATGGGTTTCTAATATAGAAACAAAACTGAAAATGTAAACTGATACATAAAGCTACTCGCAGAACTCGTAGAACCTTGATCTCATTGTATGTTGTTAGCTTTCTTCTTTTTTTTTAAATATTCATTCCTGCAAAGAAAATCAAGTTAAAAATATGTCTTGTGGATTTGAGACTTGTGTAGGAACCTCAAACGTGAAAAATGTCACAAATGTAAAAACGGTTACAAATGTAAAAAAAAAAGTCACATATGTAAAAACATACGACAAATGTAACACGTTTGGTGACATATGTAAAAAAAATAAAAGTGACAAAAGTGAGAAAAAAAAGTTAACAAATGTAAAAAAAAGAAAAAAAAGAACACAAATGTAAAAATACATTTAAACGTTCATGTTTTAGCTCTGTTGATCAAAGGTCATGACCATGACGTGGTGCGTCCGTCCGCCCGTAAACTTTTGTCCGTGGCGACTTCTCATCAGACACCGCTTGGCCAATTTTGACCAAACATCAATTAAATGACTTGCTTTTTAGATTTGCTAGCATTAAGTCCAAGATTGCCGCCAGTACCATATATTGTCAAAATCTTCTTTTAAATAACCACTGGACAGATGTCGACAATTTTTTCTTTTAAAATGATCGCCAACGCCTAGCCTATCATATCGGGTGAAATAAAGTCCCTCGGATGAAACATGATCGTGCTCCGGGGGTCCATATTGAGATTTTACATGTTTTTCATAGACTTGTATAGGAAAATCATTAAAAAACCTTCTTCTCTGAAACCACAATGTACAGAGCTCTCATGTATTACATGTAGCATCAGTTTATGTCTTCTACTAAGTTTGTCAAATGGTAACCCTGGGGTCCAATTTAGCCCCGCGCCAGGGGTCACAGTTTTACATAGGCTTATATAGGGAAAAAATCTTCTTCTCTGAAACTAAAAGAGCCAGAGGTTTAATATTTTCTATAAGCGTATGGTCCTCTAACCAAGCCTGTTCAAGTGGTGATCCTGTGGTCACATTTGGCCCCGCCCCAGAGGTCACATATTTTACATAGACTTAGATTATCAGCTGATAATGAACACGACACAATAATGCAAGATTACGTTTATTAGCAAACTAACTTTAAAGCACGAATATGATATTGATCACGTGCTAATGCACATCTGTTGTTGGACACTGCAAATGTTTCCATGAATGGTAATTGATCCTTATTATCACACTGACAGGGGACAGCGCCTTTTCAATTTGGATTAAATTAATAAATGAGGCTCTACCTATATACATGCTGTTTTAATATATTAAAGTGACTGGATGTCATCTGGAAAAAGCATAGGCAAAAATATACATACGACTAAAACCATGTGAATCAGTTTTATATTCTATGGACATAACTATGCACTACATTAGGACATATTTATGTGTTGTTTTAGTCAATTCTTACAAGTATAGCTTTCTTATATGCCCTCTCCCCCTCCCCTTCCCACCCCCACACAACCCCCGCCTTTTCCTTCATTTCCTATCCGATCTTTACCCTACACCCCACCCAACCCCAAACGCGATTTTTTTTACATATGTCACAAAATATGTCACCAAACGTGTAACATTTGTCGTATGTTTGTGACTCTTTTTTTTTACATGTGTAACCACTTTTGAATTTGTGACATTTTTTTCGTTTGAGTTCCAATGTACTGCCCACACATTTACTATGTTTCAAAAGAAATAATAATAATAATAATAATAATAATAATAAAGACTTTATTTAACGAGAGAACTCATCTGAAACTAGTCAATCTTCCATGAGGCCCTCAACAATATATATTATACAAGTATTTACAAAGATATGTGATAATTTAAAATGAATTGTAGTATATTCATGCATACAGTAACATAAATATGTCCAAACTGAGTTGCAAGACTTAGTCATTATTATATGGTTTGGTTAATCCACTGTAAATACAATGTTTTGAAATGATTAACATATTGGGCATTTTCTATATGGTGAGGAAGTGAGTTCCACACTTTAGAGCCTGAATATGCAAACGATTTTCTGAAAAACTCACTATTCGGTCTGGGGGAATATAGTTGTAGATTTGAGGATGATCTTAAATTTCGCATATGTACATTTGAAGTAAGAGTAAACGTATTCCTAAGAAATAGCTATTCTACCTTCTGAAAATACATTTGTGGCCGCTGGGGTCAAGGTTACTGTTAATAAAAAGAGAAAAAAGGGTTTCCGCTCAGTTACTTCAGGAATGAGATATTGGAATACAACTGCTGCTACTTCACGGTCATAAAACAGGAGCGTTCGCATTATTTATTTATAGCATAGGTATTGTTTATGTTAACACAATAGTTCAAAAGTTCACAAACCAAAGCCCAAAGCGTACGTTTTTATTAATCACTGGTTTCATTTAACACCTGGGTACATCGGGCGCTTAATGCAAGTTTGATGGTAATATTATACCAGAATAATTGACACAAAGTCTTCATCGTCTTCGTTGACGTTGGAAATAAGCATACTGTGGTTTTAAATACTTTCTAGAACGGGCGACACATGCACCAAAAGGCATCTATCTAGTCTAAGTAGTTGTCAGAATGATTCTGTGTTTCTCATGTTGATCAAGACTATGTAGGATTCGATGGAATTTGTATAAAAATTATGTTTTGGAATAAATCTTTTTATATGATAAAACTGTACCTTTGGTTTTCATTTTTCCCCCAATTAGTCAAAACTATTTCAGAAAGAAACTGTGAGTTAAGAAAAATAGGTTCCTGATAGAAGTTATGATGACATATACATTCAACTGATACTTTCTGTTGAAACAACTATTGCCTATTTTAGAATCAATTTACATTTTCAAGGAGGAGCCCACGCATTCACTATGTCTCAATAGAAATGGCTATTCTACCGTCTGAAAAACACTGATGGTAGTTGTCCCTCTTGCACTTTGTTTTATATGTATATTATGGTATGGGGTCATCTGTCTATAAACAATTACTCATTCCAGACGATAATTTTGGAACAATAACACCCAAACATGTATATTGCGCTTGGAGAAAGCAAGAACTTCATTGTTTTTGAGGTCAGATCGAAGGGCAAGGTCACTATGCCTTTATGGAAATATACACTATGCACCATGATTTCAAAAGCACAACATCCACCATCATGAAAATTCGTGTACATTTCCCTGGTAAGAGTGGGAATACTTGTTTTTTTTATCTAGGCAGTCAAAGGTCAAGGTCACCATGACCTTGTATGGAAAACTGAATCCCGAGCGATAACTAAAACCATAACACTCCTGAAACTTCTTAGGTACATAGCCCTTGATGAGAAGTGGAACCCTATTGTTTTGGGGTCAGTAGGTTAAATGTCGCTATGGCCTCATGTGGCTATATTTATTACACGTGATAACTTTAAAAACACGACACTCATCTTAAAACATCATAAATTCATTGCCCTTGGTCAGAGGAGGAACTCTGTTGATTTTGGGCTCAATAGGTCAAATGTCATAATTGCCTCATAGGGTTATACATATTCCAAGTGATAACTCCAGGAGTATAAAACCTACACTCATGAAACTTTATAGGAAAATTGCCTTTGATAAGGGAAGGAACCCTATTGCTTTTGGGATTAGAAAGTCAAAAGGTCAAGGTCACCATGACCTAATATACACATAAGCATTCCACATGACAACTCCAAAAGTATACCATCTGGCCTTACCCGTAGTAAACGTCATATGTGTGCATTGTCCGTATGGAGAGTAGGGAGAGGAGGAAGCCTATTGGTTTGGTGTTCAGTAGGTCACCAAGGACACTTGGAACTTACAATTGCCGAATACTGAGAAACATTCTCCTATCTGTAAATAGTAAGTATAAGGCCATCTTGAAACTTTACAGAAATAATAACCGTGTTAAAATATTAATTTTAGGGTCAGTAGCTCAAAAAAGTTGAGTAAAAGTCACACTTACCCAATCAACCCCAAAAACGTCTCTTGCGCTGTAATTTATTTACTATTAAACCTTCAATCTTGAAACATACAAATACATGTATTATCCATTTGCAACAACTACTCTATTGCGTTCATGGTAGTAGGTCAAATGTCAAGGTCACTCTGACCTGATAATGAAAATATATTTCTTGGATGTCATTCTTGGAACTATTTGCCCTAAAATATTAAAAACTTTATAGTGCTCTTTTGATCTTCAACTGCTTTAAAATAGTCTACGACCAGGTACGCCGCATTGGTTACAGAGGGCTCAACAACTCCTGAGTATACATTGAAATCCCGACTGGCCTTCTTTTACCAAAGACTTCGAACAGAGTCCCAACACCACCCTACGGCCAGCCATTCCATTCAACAGCTTTCCAGATGTTCACATAGTAACAACGTACTGCTGCCAACTGGAATTTAATTATGTGCGCCTTTTTATAATTTATGCGGGGCAGAGTGGTTGGTTAGAGTCTCTGACTTGAAATCACTTGCTGTAGGTTCGATCCCTCGGTGGCCTAGGAATCTCTATGTGGGGAAGCTATCCAGCTGGCTTGCGGAACGTCGGTGGTTCTACCCAGGTGCCCGCCCGTTCATGAAAAATTGCGTTGGTGGTGATGATGGGGTGGGGGATGGAGGTGGGGCTTGGGCGCAACATAGCTATAGGTGTAGAATTGATAAATAAAAATAACAGAAATATGTATAAAAAATCGGGTTTGGGGTGGGGTGTGTGGTAAAGATCGGATATAAAATGGAGAAAAAGGCGGGGGTTGTGGGGGGAAGGGGCACATGAGAAAGCTATATTTGTAAGAATTGACTAAAACAACACATAAATATGTCCTAATGTAGTGCATAGTTATGTCCATTGAATATAAAACTGAATCACATGATTTTAGTCGTATGTGTATTTTTGCCTATGCTTTTTCCAGATGGCATCCAGTCACTTTAATATATTAAAATAACATGTATCTAGGTAGAACCTCATTTATTAATTTAATCCAAATTGAATAGGCGCTGTACACTGTCATTGTGATAATTTCAATTTTTCAATTTTTTATTAAAGCATAAACATTTTACAATGTCCATCGCCATCAGCATTGAGGCGGTATTATATACAAGACATACTAAATACAAATACACACATATATTAAAACATGTTCTGGAGAAGAGCATGAGAAATATTTAGGTATGAGTAAACAAATTTAAGGATAAACACGTATATATTATTGAAAGTAATTATAGCATACAAGTTGTTCACACCACTGGTATGGCTCGAAACACTATTAAATATTATGTATAGTACATATAGATAATCTACAGTGTGATTGCACGAGCTTCACGAATACCAATACCATAACACATATTTGCATTGTAAACATAAGGCATTATGAAAACAGTGTTGGGTTGTTGATCACTACATTATTAGAACAGTTATACAATACAATATAATATGCCTATTCAATAATTTAGAATTATCCGTAGATAACAACGATTTAAACTTTTGTAAACTAGGCCAGCTACAGTAGTATCTAGGTAAACATTCTATTCTTATTTCTCTATAACACGGACAAGCTAAAGTAAAGTGATATTCATCTTCAACAACATTTATATTGCAAAAAGTACACTTTCTTTGATCCCTCTCTATATTTCTGAATCTACCCTCTTCAATAGCCAATTTATGAGATGAACATCTTAATCTAGTTAATGCTATCATGTGCTTATGATTTTGGACACAATTAATATATTTTTCACATCGAAAGTTTGCTTTAATATATTTATAAGTAGATAATTTGGGGGAAGAAGTTAAGGTGGCAAACCATTCCTGCAAATGTTGATCATCGAGCCTTTCTATGATATGAGTTAGTTGTAGCTTTGTAATATTTTCGTTATTCCATAAAAAACTGAGATAATAAGGATCAATTACCATCCATTGAAACATTTGCAGTGTCCAACAACAGATGTGCATTAGCACTTGACCAATATCATATTCGTGCTTTAAAGTTAGTTTGCTAATAAACGTAATCTTGCATTATTGTGTCGTGTTCATTATCAGCTGATAATCTAAGTCTATGTAAAACATGTGACCTCTGAGGCGGGGCCAAATGTGACCTATGTGACTTTTAGTAAATGCAAAATATTAAACCTCTGGCGAGAAGAAGATTTCTTTCCTATATAAGCCTATGTGAAACTGTGACCGCAGGGTTACCATTTGACAAACTTTGTAGAAGACGTATAATGATGCTACATGTAATACATTAGAGCTCTGTACATTGTGGTTTCAGAGAAGAAGGGTTTTTAATAGTTTTTTCTATATATGTCTATGAAAAACATGTAAAATCTCAATATACAAACTTTGGACCCCCGGTGCACGATCATGTTTTATCCAAGGGACTTTATTTAAACAAATTGACCTTGGCGATCATTTTTTTTTGTCGAAATCTATCCAGTGGTTCTTTAGAAAAATATTGTTTAAGGTTTTGACAATATATGGTAATGGCGGCCATCTTGGATGTAGCGCTGACCTAATGCTAGCAAATCTAAAAAGCAATTAATTTAATTATCATCCATGTGATGTTTGGTCAAAATTGGCCAAGCGGTGTCTGAGGAGAAGTCGCCACGAACAAATGTTTACGGGCGGACAGACGGACGGACGGACGGACGGACGCAGCACCACGTCATGGTCATGACCTTTGATACAGAGCTAAAAAAAATGAACGTTTAAAAATGTATTTTTACATTTGTGTTCTTTTTTTTTTTTTTTTTTTTTTCTTTTTTTTCATTTGTGTTCTTTTTTTTTCACTTGTGTCACTTTTTTTTTTTTTTTACGTATGTCACCAAACGTGTTACATTTGTCGTATGTTTTTACATATGTGACTTTTTTTTTTTTACATTTGTAACCGTTTTTAGCATGGTGAACTTGTTCACCAAGCTATAGTTACCGTGTTTTTTTCACGAATCCTAACTACAGCCTCACTGATGAATTGGCGCATTGCCTGAAAAAGAAGACCCATATTTTAACAGGTGTTTCTTCTTTTCTAGTGCGGATACAAATAAGGTAATGTCATTTAGAAATTTCAAATAATTTCCTCGATACATTGTTTAAGTTATATATTATTTATATAGCTATTTCATCTATTGTTTCATCGTTTAGCTGTGCGTTCTATAAATAGATCAATCATCATCATCACATGATCATCACGTGATCTTGCGTAAAATATATTCATACGCTGTATTGTTCTCCTAGGATAGTGATTGAGATTTGTAACCAGTTAATTTTATAATTTATTTCTCTTGTTGCAACACCATCAAACGCATATCTTCCATCTTTCTTGGATTTATATATTTAAGAAATATAATCTTGACGGCAGAGATCAGTATTTTAATCAGTTTCTGATTGATACAAATTGCATGACTATAAACACATTAGATACATGTGTTGGCGCTTAAACATCGTTTGTATCTTATGATGAACGCAGTGAATCGTTAATAGATTATATATTGATTCCTGTCGAACGCGAATTTTGTATTGCGAAATCTTAGATGACGACTGTTTAAATACGTCAAGACATAGACCTATAGTATGTACATTAAACGTGCCGTATAGCTCCGTTGATAATAGAGTGCCGCAAGCACATGCATTTGGAATAAATTGGAGGAAAGTAAAACCAACAGAAATTCAGGCATATCAGGACAATAAATTCAGCCGCCCGGAAAAATGTCCAAAGTGCAACAGAATGATATATAATAAAATTACACATATTGTTAATGTATGCACTGTAAACAATGCGCTTTCGAAATGCACTATGGACAGCTATCTTAAGCTGTGATGGCTTTGATACATATTGTAAGTTTATATCGAAAGGCCAAACTGAACAACTTTGTGACTTAATTGCTGGCCTAGGTCATTACTATTATACTGATAACAGTGATCATTTACTTATAATTATCATAAACATTATTCACAAAATGTTTTTGTAAGAACGGGTAAAACAGTGTTTATATATAAATAACCAGATATAGTCACAAGGAGTCATCTCATATCCCTATGAACTCTTGCATTTCGTTTCGGCAAGGCTTCATTACAGGGAACAGGCTCGTTGTATATACATATTCAAAACAAAGTAAAATATCCCGATGGATGACACTTACTCAGTTAAATACTACTGAGCAGGTCACAACCATAGGTGAAAGTGTGTCCTTATAGATAATTACATATACATTGTTACTATTTTGGACAAATATTGTTGTATTATTTAAGGTCTCACAACACACTTCGATTTTACTGTGTTGGCCATAGGCAGTAAATTCCAATTTTCCATTCTGATTCAAGCATATACAGTCTAAAAGTATTTTTTTGGGAAAATACAGTTATTGCTGCTCATAAAAATCCACAAAATCTGGTACATAGCCCAGTTTTTTTTTAATGTGAGTGGTGGCAGTAAAGGTACTCTTTTCGGCTTTCACTAAACAGTTTGCACCTAAATTCATACGCATTTTGAGCACCCATAAATGTGTCACATTTTGCTATCAGTGTCGTCTAATCGCTGTTCATCCAATCTCACACTATTGTTTTCTCACCTGCAACAAGAAAAGAAAATATCCATGGGCAATTATTAAAATATCTCAAACCGAAGAACACACCCCTCCTTTTTATGGTGTAAGAATCATCCTACAGCCACATGCAAGGGAGCTAAGTGTGAAGTGAGATCTTAACATACACAATGGTTAGCTAACATGTTTAGTGCTTATGATATTGTGATACAGCCGAGTTTTATAACTACGGTTTTCAAACACGTAGAAAGGAGTGAATGCGCATAATTAAATTTAAATACTGATCTATACATTATGTAAATATGTTGATTTAATATTTTTGACATCTAAAATTACTGTACTGTTGTTCTATATGCATCATTGTTTATATATGCTCTCCTATAAATGGATGAAATAAAGATTATTATTATTATTATTATTACTATCCTTTGTAAAAAGTTGTTGCTGCCTATTCTCCGGAATAAAATTTCAGCTTATTTTGAAGTACGCTGTGTAATATTCTGAAGTCTTTACCTCCCTTGCTATGAAGTTAAAATAACTGTTTCGGTCTTAAAATAATCCTGAATACGTGTGCCGATCGTGTCGGCGATCAACAAGATCTGACTGGATATAGACCGGGTCAATTCGGACACTGCGGTTTTAGAATAAATAGATCATCAATATTTGTAAAGGATTATTACCTCAGTCGGGAGAGCGGCAGTTCCATAAAATTATGGATTATAAAGCGAGCGGGATGGGTTCGAATCTGAGCTGTACCCAATTTATTTTATTCTAATTATATTTTTTTATGCATTTTTTTTTAATTTTTAAAAGATTTTTACGACTTTTATCTATGCGTCAATTTGGTAGAGGTAGAGGTAGACCTCATCTGTTTTGAAACAAACTCGTAGAACCACAGTCCTGCCGCGCGTTAGTGAGTAGCTGTCAAACATTATTCAATGAGCAAACGCGTAACAAACGGGACTCGAACGTATGACTGTAGCATTGAGAGATGTACATTACACAACAAGAGTAGATCTAAACACAAATATGTTACCTTTTATTACAATCTTCAAATTACATGCAAAACTGATTGAATTATATTCTGTTAAGGCCAAAACACAACAAAGCAACACAAAAATGAAGGGGTAAAAGTTGTTGTGTCGAGGGTAAAAACGGTGATTCGGTTGGGTGACAGGAAACAAAATACTTTTCGTTTAGGCCTAAGGCCAAAAAAAAAATACCTGTGTTTCCGGTGGCCCGACCGACCCTATTTTTAAGGGGCCGACCCTAAAACTTTTTATGAAAAAAAAAAAAATAAAAAAAAAAAATAAAAAAATGTTTTGTTTATTTGTTCTGAACAATGATTTATCACCATATATCGAGGTAAACTTACATCACAGAGAAACTTTCAGCTGTATCATCAACTTGTATGGGGTTTATGTGATAAATACATGTAGAATCTCACAATATCTTGCTCCAAAAAAAAAAAAGAAAAACAAAAAAAAAAAGAAAATGCCTACCTACCGACCCTATTTTTTCAGAGCATGCAATAGGAAACACACCTATTTTTTTTTTTGGCCTAAGGTAGTAAACGAAATTTACCGTTACTTTGGTGATTATTGTCAACAAACGATTTGCCGACTTAAAAAAAAGTCCACGTAAAATTTACAATTAGTGATATGAATCGTGAAATTCTCAGTAGCGTTCACATACATGAAATGGTTGAAAAATATAACAACGAAATAATTGTGTATGAACATCATGTTCACTCCGAGTTGTGAGATTAAATCATAACGGTATCGCGAGAACAGTGGTACTCCGAGTTGTGAGAATAAATAACAACGGTATCCCGAGACCAGGGATACTCCGAGTTGTGAGATTAAAATCAAATGAGCACAAATATTTATAATTTATGTTTTGTATATGTGTAGTCTGTATGTCTCTACTACAAGTTTATTTAAAACATATGTTATTTTAGTTGAAGGTCACACTTTTTGGAACACGGAAGCTTCTGGGAGAATTTGTCATTTTACAGTGACATTCCATGTTTAAATTTGTATGTTATAAATCTTTGTGCAGCGGGGGATATGGCTGTCTTTCAGCTACACTCTGACTACTGACTACACTCGTGTTCATTTGATTTTAATCATACTTGCATAGTAGGTCGATATCAATGCAAGGTTGTTTCCTATTTTAATTCAGCTATGTTGGTCAAGGGTCTATGAATTACCTCCCCTTGAATTGGCAAAATTAGCTGTCTTGACCTTTTTGGCGCTATACTCATTTCTAGTGACTCAAACTTTGATAGGTGATGACTGGTGATGTTTTTTGATACACTTTAACACCTGTGAAGATTATGAAACGTTTCGAAGATTATTTTCATTATAACCAATCATTCCTTTTGTTCCCTTCTTTATTCCTGTATATACCTTACCTTATCTTGTTTTAATCGCCCTAGTTCCAGATACGTTAAAAAATGCATTGATGTATTATTACATGCACTGATGTATGTTATTAAGAAGAGTTGACACATTTTCAGTCCATCCATGTCATGCGTGATTGGAAAGAAACCTTCCATTACATGGATGCACAAATCATAGTTCACCATGCTCTCAGTACCTTCGGTACTTTGATTACATTTGTGACTTGTTTCACGTTTGAGGTTCATACAACTTGTCAAACCCTAAAGCTGATATATCTCGCTATTTATTTGATTAGTTTAGTCATTGTTGACATAAATTGAGAAACTCGTAGCACATGTTTTAAATATCTTTATCAGTTATTCAGTATCGAAAATCAATGAATCTGTCAAGTGTGCTTCAAATCACTGATAACAGTTACTGTTTTCATTGTTGGTTGTATGACTTAGTCTGAAAATATAATAAGGTGTAAACAGATATATGATTCATGATTACAAAGTGATGATGCAATATGTTTCTATAAAAGGTAAATTGACATTTCAATATTGCATATTATATAATATTTTCTTTGAACAAAAACATTTTTGTTAATATATATGTTTGTTTTGTTGTTGGAAGGCCGTTTTTACTTCATTTTAGCACATTTCAGGCCATATATGACGGTCGATTGTGTTTGTGGTAGAGGCAGACCATCCCATTTTTCCTTGGTAGAACCAGTACTGTATACCTCCCGCCCTTCATAACATACATTTTTGCTATTTTAATTACGATTTACATTCGTACTAAAAATGGTCAGTCAAGCGAGGATTCATTTCATTGCTAACTATGAAGTTATGTCTAAACTATTTATATTGTTGTTCATATCTTTAATGAAAAATGCTATACGGCAACAAAACACAACAATTTAACCTGTATAAAGGTATTGCCTAAGATGTAAAAGGGTCACTTATTAACACATACTTCTAACTTTGTGGATGTACGGGTACGGATGATCTCATGCTTAATATGATGTGTGTTCCACGTTACAGATGCTCAAAGTGGTACCCTAGATTCGTTTCTCTTGGGCTGCAACTGGCGTTGTTGTTCAGTACAATGCGGAATACATCCTGAGGTTTTTCTAATTATGTTTGTTTTTATATATCTTTACAATAACATATACGTGTATCGGTTCCTAATTTTTCTGAATGGCCTTTATTGGTAGATATTTCCTTTTGATAGGATGTACTTTTATTTATACTTTCCTGTCAATATGAGCGCTGAAGACAGAATGATAGCGAGATTGTGTTAAAATCGATTTAAGTTAACCAGTAGTCCGTATTGCCTACTGACCGTTCCAAGTCGGTAACCCGGTCTTCACCTCTCTTTCTGTTGTGTATTGTCCTGTTCATTGTATAGTTAATTTGCTCTTTGTTTGTGGCACGGTGCGGATCTACGGTGCCATTGCGCTTGGGTGCTGTGATTTCTATTTGACAATTTTTCTCATGTTCAAAAGAAAGTAAGTATACAATCAAATAAAATTCTTTTTTCATAGATTGTTATGAAAACTTTGGAAAACGGTGAAGAAATTTGCTAAATGGGATGATAAGCAAACAAGATATGACCATTTGAAGGTTCTTCTGAAACAGATATGGAGAGAACTTTTTGAGAACTATGCCACCATAGTTCTAAATTTCCGTATATTGAATATTTGTAAGTATGACTATTTACTGATTTATAGATAAATAAATAAAATCACAGTAACTATTTATAAACAAAAAACGTAGAAATTCCACGAACACCAGGTTTTCCATAAGCTTACTACACAGTTTCAATCCAATATTTATTTTCATATAACCTACCTACACATTAAATTTCACTTCAATACCACATATAAACCTTTTGTTTCTGTTTTAGAAGCAGTGTCATGACTTTGACCCAGGTCAAATTTTTTTTCTGTATTTAATAACAGCTACCTTGATCCCAAATGGAAACCCAAGCTTTCTTTCCATATAAACTCACTCCTAACAAAAGTTAAAGCTCTCTCTCTCTCTCTCTCTCTCTCTCTCTCATGCCCCTTTTATGAGAGTCCAAACAGGTGAAATAACATATTTTTAATGAGGACATAAATACATAAATAACCGACCATGTCACAACACGTTTATCTGGAATTATTTTCTCTAAAATCTTAATCCCTCGTTGATATTGTCCCTAGAAATACGTAAAAAAAATGGGATTGTAGAAGTAGGGCATCGGTTTACCCTCAGTTTCTATGTATACACTGTCCTCATATGGCCTGTAGGAAATTGAATAATTGTTCTGTCATCTCTCACTCTCCTTTTGTATCTTTCTCTCTTCTCTCTATCTTTTTTCATCTCTATCAGCATCCTTCCTGTCCCTCTTTTGCTGTGCTCGCTCTACGATGTATTAATTGACCTTATTTACCATAAAGGCATTACTTAGTAATGAGAACAAGAGAAAAAATATATAAAGGTATTAACTCTTATATTTAAATTATTGAAAATAAATATCATTTTATTTTAGAGCAATCCCTGTTCTTTTTTAATAAAGAGAAATAGAGAAATAGACGAAAGATTCCAATTTTTGTTTTTTATATCAGTGTATATCGTAAACGTCATAAGGCTTATCGGCAAAAATAAAACACTCTCGATAACAGCGTTTTAATCATAAGTAATCATGGTAAAGTATTGGCAAAAGTATTCAAATCATTTTTTTGCTTAACACTGAAGTCTCATTTTGTCCCCATTTTCTCGATACAAAATGATTTCCATATGCTTATGTGTATTAATCGTTGTTGAAGTGAAATGTCGAGCTCTGGACTTTGGCTTCCAATACTAATTTTGAACAGGACATGACGAAATTGCAAAGCAGGAGCTATTTGATATTTACAAAATAGCAATAAAGCTGTCAAACTCGTTTTATAAATGAGATTAAGAATGAACACACTACTATTTGAACAGTTTACGTTAGAATTAAAGGCGCTTGACAAATTACGCTGTTTGATCAGAGGAATAAACTGGATACAGCCTGCATGAAGTGGATTTATACTTTCTATTAACATATCTAACATTTCAGTTCCATGGCATCAACACATTCTTATGATGATACGGTGGTGTCATTTTACAACATTGATGCGCATTCGCAAAAGGTAAACCTCGTTTGTTTAGTTTACTTCCTTAGTTGTTAGCAGTGGCATTATGGGAGAGAACCCGCCTCGTATTATTTCTGAACACGTTAACTACTTAGTATTGACGGACCATACTAATTGTATTAGGTAAAACAAATAGTTCTTATCCCATCATCAGCTAATATTGTTTCTTATATTGTCAATGTCAACATGGCACTTGTGGTTAATGAATGCTACGTGTCATATTCTACTCGTGTATCTAATTTCATACAACTATCTACTTCTGTTGAGGCCAATGGTTAAAATTATTCATCCAAGGAGTGACTATTTGCCCGAAGCAGTAAACTATTGACCGAGACCAAGTCGAGGTCAATAGTCTGCTGCTGATGGTCAATAGTCATTCCCGAGGATGAATAGTTTTAACTATTTACTGAGACAGAAGTAGATAGTTGTTTTATATTGTATCGTATAAACTCCATTAGTTTGCTTACTTTTTGCTTACTTTACATGCATGACGTCACGCCATGGGAAAGCGTAACGTCATTCTCACACTATTGACCTGCAAAAAAGACTATTGACCGCAAAATCAGATTGAACCGGATAGGAAGTGTTCTAAAGTCTATAGTTCATACTAATGACTTACACGTGACTGCCTTTTAGCCTACGTATTAAAAATGATATATCATAATATGTTTCACAGGCCACACTTTCGGATATTGACACATATGACACGCTTGTTAACTATTTGCAACGTGCAATACCAGCTGGAAGAAATGTGCAACTATTTCTAGCCCGTGCACTGATAGTGTGGTTTGGTCACGCACAGACAATGGACGCCTCAGGTGCACGAAACAGCTCTCCGATGACATTAGTGGAGAGGATGAAAAGGGGTCGGATAACACACGCAGAAGTCTTTAAATTAGTGTGTGGGTGAGAATATATTTTTTAATATGTTATAATATTACACCTCATTTGCATATTCCACTCTTTGTTTAATGTGACGTCATCCGGTCCATAAAGTTGCTTATTACATGTGTTACTATATATAGTAACAAAAACGGCCTGTTTTTCGTGTAATACAGGCATTGTCTCTGCGGTCATATTAGATAAGCGCGTGAAACGGCGGGCCAAAAATCCATATGAAGGGCCAAAAAACCCATATGGCGGGCCGAAAATCCATATTAAATCTAGACCGCGTTACATACATTTAGCATTAAATTGTAGATATATTTTTAATAATCGACCACGAACCAGTCATATCGTGCATCGGCACGTGCATCCAACGACAACTGCGACGGTTGAAAATGGCAGCCAGAATGCTCGCTACCCTCTGAGTACACGCAGGAGATCGTTAGTAGCCGAACAAAGATCAGGACGGACATTAAATAATGAAATTGTGAAAAACAAGAACGACTCGGTCTAAATTACCCTACTGGTTGTGTACCAGTTATCGTCATTCACCAGATTTCGTCATTATCAATAAAACGCTCGATGTTGTGATTATTTTTCAACCCCACTTTACAAATCACTACACACTATCATCAGACGATTGGAGAGGAAAAAATAGTTTAGAAATGTTAACATGCACTCTCAAACAGACCCGTTTTCCTATATAAATACCGTTATAAACAAAACACAATCGGAGGAATCACGCGCTAATGCGCATGCGCAGGAAAATTTCCTTTTAAAATAGCTGACCTTTTACGTCGAACCATTGAATCAATTTGACATGCCCAAAAAACTAAAAGCATGTGCTAAACATTTTCTACCAAGGGAGACAACTAGATTTAAATTTGCGGACAGTTATTTCCCTTTAAATTATGAACGTCGAAGTGAAGTTAATTACATCCGATACATACAGTACAGTTGAAAAAACATTTTAAATTGTAGGTATACATTTTTTTCTAGATATTTTTTTGGTGTATTCATGCGCAATGGTATATTTATGTTTCAATTAATAACTACACAAGTTTTCATCATCCAAAACATGGATTATTCGGTATTAAACTGAACATGACGATAACTACTACATTCAGCTCAGACGACCGGCCCAATTTAGTCTATATTTAGTAATGGTCACATGACACTTGTTACTGAGAATAGAAACAATGTAAACACAGAATATCTACGGCAAAGGGGTAAGCTTCTCTACCGGCAAAAATATTTATGAGATGACTAGTTTTGATTTAGATATATTAAAGAACTAACATAAAAATGACGATATCTGGTATAAAGCCAGTACAGTATGACGTGAAAAAAATGTGTGACTGGCTCGGAGATGTTGAAAATGTTGCCGATTGTGTGATAGATTTAACCTATTAAATTATACAGTACATGTACTTTTATATCAACTCGTTGTTTTTGATCGAACTGTCTTCAACAACCTATTATAATATATACTGTTTAGGGACCAGTTTCCGTCCAAGCCCAGTTTCCATCATTCTCATTTAAAAACTGTTTTTACAATGCAAATTGCTAGCGCGATGTTACTTATCGACAGACGTTTAGCACAGACGATTGGAAACAAGAAACAACCAAAAAGTAAAGAAGCGGTACAAAAACGAAAGTGGCCCCCGACCAGTATACTGCCGTTCGGGTCTCAATTACCTTTTAAATAAAAGTCATGCAGGAAACAATACATACTGTACTGTACAGTACAGTATGTGAAATAAAAAATAATCTCCTACCTTTTTATCCTTATATTATATTTGCGAAACCAAATGCCATTTGAAATTTCCTTTCTTCTACAAGCTCAAACGTATACACAGAAACTGACAAAGTCAATGACGTGGAATAAAACGTCACTGGCAAACACGACGTCACCATTATGATGATTTTACGTCAGAAACGTTTCTGTGTAATTTTAATTAAGTGGGATGAATTGGTGTTTTGGAAACAAAGTACCGAATTGCCGATTTCAAATGGCACATCCTATTATATTAACGTCATACGTTCATTTTATTCTTGTAAATCAATGAATAAAAATGGATCTAAATAAAGAGTCATATTAAAAAAAAATACACAAGTAGATCTAGATAAAAGGTATTTAAAATGACGTTGCGCAATTTAGATCTAATAATCTATCCAAAATAATAGTGTTTTGGTTACACATGTAATAAACAGGTCATTAACTGGGGTGGGTGTGCCTCTTTGTGACATTGGCCCTCGACAGCCATATGAGGCCCTCGAGCTAAAGCTCTCGGGCCTCATATGGCTGTCTCGGGTCAATATCGCAAAGAGGCACACCTACCCCAGTTAATAACCTCTATATATTGACCGGGCGCCCGGTCCGTTAGCTATATTAACGGGCGTGTGAAAAAAACGACGTCAAAATAAATCATAAAACGTATTGATTTAATTTGTTGGTCAGATTCGGTTTAATATAACAAATAATGTATGGTGCTTCGGTCCATATGAAGTTTATGGACTGGGCAGTCAGACCTAGAACGTTATATGAACCTCAGCTTCGCTTCGGTCCATATAACATTCTAGGTCTGACTGCCCAGTCCATAAACTTGCATATGGACCTCAGCACCATACATTATCTGTTAATTAATGTTAAAACAATAGGATTAAACAGGCTTATCACATACCTTGTGGTGTGAGAGTGTAGAAAAGCCATGATATATAAATAATAAATAAATAAGCGAACGAATTCCAAATTATTGTTCGATCGTTTTCGTTTATCCCGATGTGCAGTCAATATCCGTAACCGCTAAAAAGTCCAGATTACGGAAATGCGATACAGTTCCTTGTTTGGTGTCGTACGGGGAAGACAAAACAAGATATGAATTCGTATATATATACTATATAGACAGCTACGTTAATAAATGTGGGTCATGTGGCATTTTTGACTGATCTTCTGACTTGAAGTTTACATTAACCCCTATTTAATATTGTATATATTAAAATTGATG